>JAGHMJ010003647.1:0-33279 GCA_018749465.1 Paracanthobrama guichenoti
TCCAGTTCTGGTTTATTTCTTTGCTCTTGGCTGACATGCCCTGGCATTTCATGTGTCTACTTGTAGCCAGATCTGGCAAACAGGAATTGGGCCACCAGGGCCATCATTCCCCCACAACATAGGCCCAGATCAGCATTACATATGTACCACACATATGAGGCGAATCAGTATTCCACAGTAACAGTGTCTTGCAGGTTTTGGGTGCTTAAAAGGGTAATCAATGAAAGAAATTTTTTTCAGTTGTAGAGGAACTATCACCTTACAATAAATAGGATAAAAGGTAAATTACCAAAGAAGGTCTTCAATGAGACAATGAGCCCTATGAGCAAGCTGTAGCACACTGGGATCACAATGTTTCCAAAAATTTTGTTGAAGGTACCAGCGGAGATAACTTGGACTTGTACAGGAAACCAATTTCTTGATAAAACTGAAATAAGTTAAAAAATAGAAGCATGATGAGTTTTGCTGATTTTCCAGAGTGATATTCATAAGTGTTAATAGGTTTGTGCACTTTTATAATTTTTTCTTGATGAACTCTTCAGAACAGATATTTGTTGACAACATCTTCAGCAGTCATCCCACCAAGGAATCTCCTTCACTGCTCTAGCAGAACCACTCATTCGCTCCTCAACAATGCAGAGTATCTAGCTGTATCTTCGATACTTGTCCTGTGAATTTCTAACATCCTCTCCAACAACATCATATCTTGTGTACGAACCAAATCAATCAGATGAATATTATTTCTAATTTCTAGGCAAGAAAGAACCAAAGAAAATACGCATCTTGTCACTCATTATAATAATGGGTTGAACCAATACATTGATAACATGAAACACACATAAATCCTCCATAATGGTGAGTTCAAGCTAAACATTTGGAAAATCAGCATCATTGTAAGTCAGCTTATGTGATGATCTGCCAATTTTCCGTTATTATTGACAATTCAACATTCCACAAGATTAGCTTTTTAGAAATCAGTGAATGCAAACAAGGCTTCATAACTATAAGAATTGCCCATATCAAACTAATCAACTTGATAAAACAGAGCATAACATGTAGAATGGTACCAGATTACTAGATTTTACCAGTTAATTAAGACATTAAGTAAGTGCTAAAAAATGATTGTTAGGATTTTACAGTGTGCAAGCCTTCCACAGCTGAGGGGTCTTTTTAGTGTACTGTATTCTATATATGCTCTTTCTCTACCACATATATATATATATACTCTACTCTGAGAGCCTTTATGTGTTTGTTTTCAGTGCTGTTAAACTGTGAATACTGACAGCCAGTGCCTATTCTTGGCCAATATGGCCCCTCTGTAAGTGAGTTTCCCAATTCCGTTGCAGAAGTGAGCATATAAGAAGAGGCAGAGGGAGAAGCACACTGAGAGTTTTCTGTTGACTATATATTTAATTTACGTGATAACTTTAAAATATATAGTCTTATCGCCTTGTCTTATTTGTGATATGCAAGTTTTAAAATATACTGTTGAATTTCTTTAGCATACTCATTTGTCCAGGTGTAATTTAGTTTCTTATTGTTTGGCTGTTAGAATGAGTAGGTTTTGTATACACTGAGCCGTATTCAGCCGTCACTGCAAGAGAGATGCAGACAAAGAGAGACAACTTCATCTGTTTCCCAAGACGCGCGCTCTGAGTGAACAGGAAGTCCACAGAGTTTCTGTGTTTCTGCTTTCAGCACTTTGCAGGTCAGCTTTAACTCAACTTCTCCAGGTCAGAGCTGGTTTCATCACATCATTCACTGAGACGCATCTGCCTCAGTCAGCACTGCAGAAAGGTTGGAGTAAAGTGACAGTATGTCAATGTGTTTTTAGGTGCTTTAATGTGCAGTTTGCATTATTAAGATGTAAAGATAGGAGGGTTTTAGTAGTAGTGATACCTCTAAACTTACACAGAATAGGGGTAAAAATGCAAAACAAAAAATGAATGTTTTTATTTAAGAGCTTTGTTTGGAATAACTGAACAAATTTGAATTATTGTGATATTCTGTCATCTATGTGTGTTATATATTTATTCATTACCGAGTTTGATGAAACTCGAAAGAAAGGGGAAAAATCCTTAAACAGAAACATGCTAAACACACCCGACTCCCTGTTTGATGGAGAGGATTACTGGGTGTGGTCTGGACGAAGTTTCCACTTCATCGGCGCCTTTCGCACCGATCCTAACCTGACCCTGAGGTAGCCCCATCAGAGGAGGATACAGCACACAACTCTCATTACTTGAGTAGAAAAGGGGTGCTACTAGGCCAAATATTAATTCAAGTTAGAAGTGAGAGTTCTAAAACAGATTTTTACTTCTGTAGTAAAAGTACAGACGTATTTGCTTTTAATGACTTAAGTATCAAAAGTAAAATTAATATTTTTATAAGAGATAATATGGCCAGTATGCACACACTGTAGATGAGGAACTGTATTCTTCCCATTTTGCTATAGAACTGACTGAGTAGTTCAAGGTGATGTTGGGAAACTTCATGACCTTACTGATGGATTACTGATATTGTCTGCAAAACAGAAACAAAGAAAAAAGAAGAAAATCATCCACTGACTTTCAAAGTTGCCAAGCAGAAACGGAGTATCTCGGACTTCTGTGGAGGGACCTTGAAATGGAGGAGTATAAAATAATATTCATTGAAGTACAGATACTCAAAAAGTACAGTACTTAACATATGTACAGTACTCAAATAAAATTTTAGCTACTTGGTCCAATTCCTGGTTACACTCAACTGTACGCTGATGATGGATCAGATCCGCGTTTATAGTGGGCAAAGCAGGGGATGACAACAGCCTCGTGCCTCAATTCTTCACAGATGTCTTCGCAATCAGACAGAGAGCACCGCCCATCAACACCTTGCACCATGGAGATTTGACAACGCCTGAGCCCCCTGCTGGTATTTGAGAGGCATCTGCGTCTGCTAGCATGTGGAGCCTCCAGACGACAGTACCCACTAAAGCCTAAGTTCCCCATGTGAGTCTGACCTTGTAGTGACAACAGCACGTCGGAAGCTGGTTTCCATATATGGAAGATCGAATTTGGGAGGATTTGGCTAATAGACTGGGACACTGCATATGCGCTCACTTCCACCCTGGATCCATGTTAACACTTTTTCATCACAGTTTCAGCCTCCATAGAGACTTAATCTTTGTCACATCGTGTGATGTCATCACCACTGTTCTTTGGGTCTGCGCCTTACCATCTGGCCACTCTTCTCCCATTCACTACCCATGGATGCTCTCCATCTGGTCTCCTCCATGAGTCTCTGCTTAATATCATTGCTTATTTGTGGATTCACTGCCTGCTTTCTCTTCTTTAAGAAATAACACTTCACTCAGTCTTTTACCAGTGCCAGAATATAAGGTTTGGCCTTAAATAAAAAACTGCAGTGAGATCTCAAGACTTTTCATGACCTCAGAAATCCCATTATATATGGCAGTTCCTAAACATTCCAAAAACATCACATTGTATTATTTATTTTTCTCCATATGTCTTCCAACTTGCTTGAGTCCAGCACTATATCTCCACATATGGACTTAACACTCCAGCACTGTGAGGGTGGTTCCCAAACTCTCCAGAGACCCTAAAATCTCACTGCTATATCACCATACAGATACAAAATAATAATAGTATAATCCATACAAAAGCTGTGAATTATATTAACACACTTTATTATTCATAATATCTAATGCTAATAAACACTTCAACATTTCCCACTTTGGAGCTTTATCAAGCCTCACTTTCACTATTCCTCTTACCTGTGGAGTCTAGCTTCAAATCCAGCACGCCGTTGGTGCTACTAAGCAGAAATCAACCTAAGTCACTTAGTTTCATTTACAAATGACTAGATTATTGCAATCACACTCCAGAGGAGAAGTAGAATCCAAACATCTCTTTGTAAATTCTTTTTCTTCTCTTTTTTCTTCAGCTTTTTTTTTTTTTTCCAAAAAGAGCAAAAGATTCAACTCTCCCTAATCCTTTTCCCTTAAAATTAAACATTGCTATATGCACATGTGCGTGCATTTTGTTCCATAGCCTATGCCTGTGGTTGTCACAGTTACATGAATACACTTTAAAATAACATGCAGATATTTAGAAACTGCGCTTAGCTGTATCCTCTTTCACTTCTCCAGATACTTTGCATCGCTGAGGGTCACCCTGCTGAGGAGCAAGGTTAGCTAGTACATACACTCCAGGGTCTGCTCATTATCATTCATCTTCTGGCATCCTCACATTGGAGATTTATCGAATCAATATCCAATGCCTTACAACCCAGCTCCTTGCTTCTCTGAGCTTTCAACATATTGAAAATCTCTTTTCATCTTGCAATCTTGTTTCACTCTCTGGGAACTTCTGCAGCATCGATGGCAGATATTACAGGTGGTGCTTCCTTCCACTTGGGACCGCTGCTCGCGACCAGCTGTCACCACTTATAATGTCAGTCCCTCTCTCTGGAGGCTCAGTCTCACTCTCTCGAACACCCCAGATACACCTGATCACCTGGAACAACTGGACAGGTAACTCCGATTTCCTCTCTGGGCTGCTTCTGCCATTTCCTGCAAACATATAGCTTTGAAGGGCAGTTAGTTTCACATACCATCTCAACTCCAGTTGCACATGTTCAGTGTGAGGTCCTTAGTGCGGTCCTCTACAGCAATATGAGCATCAGGCATGGCTTCCACCTAGCATTTCATGCGGTGTAGAATCGCGTGCTTCTGTTAGTTTTGCATGTGATAACTCATTAATGCAAACAAGTAAAGGCATCAATCTAGTTAAGTTTAGTACTTTCTACACAATTTGTTAAGTTTTAGTCTTGAGGGAAATGAATACCTTATCCTTTGAGTCTTTAATTTTCTTCATCACTTTCTGCATACACAATGGAAGTCAAAACCATATGCATCCAAAATGAGGATGTTTAAAAGAGGCACACTGATGCAACAAAACTGTCCATCATGTGGAACACAAAGACCTTTTCATCTGTGTGGTCCCCTTTGATTCCACGGTGAATGTTCATATGGGGCTAGCTCACGCTGTATTCTAACAATATCTGAAGATTGAGGTTGTGGTTCTGCCATGGAGAATCCGATTGGTGCGCGATTATTGCTACTTGACATCCCGATGCTTATTTTAGCTTCCAAGTCTGCCATGTTGTTACCTTTGTGACATGGCTGTGTTACTTTTTTCTCGATTTCCGACATTTTAATGTGATGCATAATTGTTTTGCAGTATCATCAAGAAAGAGAAATCAACTCACCTATCTGTTCCAGCTGTGACACATGAGCTACTAACATGAGCATGACTGCTTCAACTAAAAGATATTAAACTATTTGTCCCTTTGCTGCCAGACATGTAAAATGTAAGAGCTTAACTGCTGCCAACTGGAGCAGAGCATGGCTGTGCACAGTATTTGAGATATTACAGGCCTGTAAGTTCTCCTCTTTCTTTACCATACCTGAATATCCTGCATGATTTTCCAAATGATCTTTATAACTGAACCATCTACAAAGTAGATCACTTGACTGCTGTCAGCAATTTATGTGGATTTAAGATCTGGATCGACCCAGTGAATGCCCAGGGAACTGGCCACACAATCATCACGGCTCTCCTTCATTGCTAAAAGGAACTGAAGTCTAGCTGGATTCACTGTATTACATCTCTTAATGGTAACATCTGGATATGCAAGCCAACAATGATGAATATGCTAAAATATACAAGCTTGAGTAAAAGCAACTCTTCCTTGTTCATATCAATTTCCACAATTTTATGACGATGCAATAACAGTCACTGGATATCCCACATAGTAATTGTAGATGTTTCATATGCACAGTGATGACTGCTGTGAAGACCCTAGAAGATGAGTGGATAACCCTGAGCCACATTATCAGAGTTTTAGTACTATAATATGCAATGCGGTTTTTTTCCTGCCACTACACGTCTCCCTGCATCAGAACTGGCTGAGTGCATATCCATCTTCTCTGTTTGCCACTTTTGCCATATAAATGAAACTGCCCCAATGTAATCAGGATTTCCAAGTGCTGGTGCTCTTTGTAAATTCCTTCTTTAGAGTTTAAATCTTTATTAAAGGCATCTGTATTCCATTTTAGCTGGATCACTCAATTTCTAGCAGTCCTGCTTGTTTCCATTATTTCAATGGAGCTGTTTTTATTGCATAGTCTTCATCCAATCAGCACTGAATCCTGTCATTCCTAAAAAAGTCATCATTTGTTTTACAGTCTGTGGTAAAAGGTGCTTTACCTATACCTCCAACTGAGCTGGAGCTATAGCTTTTGTGTACACATGATATCAATTTTCCAAATACTCAACCCTGCGCTTGACAATACACTTCTGGACTCTTGAAAATACTGAAATGGAATCTCGATTAACTGGTCAATCAGCGCAATCGAAACAAGACACTTCTCTACTAAGGAAGGGTGCCCCGGAGAACCACCTTAGCCCGACGGACCTTTACGCCCAGGGTACGTGAGGGACGCATGGAACAACTGGCAAGTCCTGTGCCTGGGAGGCTCTGTCCGTGGAGGATGGAAGATTTATACATGATTGGATTATTGATCCAAGCATGGGTTCCTATTCTTTCGCTTTGGGATTGCCCTGACCTGCGGAAGATTGGTAAGACAGCTGCAAGCAAATTCTACCCAAGCCGCTGTCTGTGGAAATTAAACAATGCTTCGGGTTCTGTGTGACCGTTTGAAGGAATTAGACTCAGAAAGTGATAGGAATTGAGGAACTGAACCGTAACAACGCAGTCCGGACTGCGGATGACGCTAGGGAAAGAGTGGGGCTCTATCGGGTCAGATCAGAGGTGAACTTACGGACTTTCTGTAACCGGTCTGGCCATGAGCTGGACGTGTAATGTCTAGGGAAACTCCGCACAGACCGGACGCTGAATGCTGGGAGGACCAGATCTGATTGATTGATTATGATCCGGACAAATTACTGAAGATCATCAAATGGATTTAAATAATAAATTGTATTTGCCTGACCTAATCCCAACGAACCTCATGGTCCCTATCTCTCGTTGGGAGGTCAGCCGGGCAGCTGTCTGCTATCTATCTTCCTGTGCACTGCCTTATCTCCCTTCAAGGACAAACCATAGAACTGAACTGAAAACATCTGGAAGTTATGGCACATTCTCACACAACACAATCTCAGACTCACACTCGCACCATACACAACCTACCCGATCCCACCTCCAACCGTCTGCCTGTTTATCTATCTCTCTCCCACTCCATACAAAATCCCATCACGTGACCACGGTACTGTGTCAGGTTTATGTTTATGTTTATGCTTATGTTTTGTTGTGTTTGCTATGTAATGCTTACTAAAATTGCATTCTTGTATTTCTGAGCGCGAGGGGCGCCTGAATAATCGACTAGGCAACCGAGGAGGCTTACTCCAAACTTCATTTCATACTGTACTTGTACATGTGTAATGACTAATAAACTTCAACTTCAACTTCAGTACTGCAGTTTTACTTTGTGAAGCCTTGTGTCCTTCCTTGTGCTACTTTTTGTAAGTACTTTAATAGAATCTTGTGACACTGTTAAGTAGTGCTGTTGAACAATCATCAAATCATCTACATATTGCAACAGAGTACTTTCCATCATATATCTTCTAAATCAGCCTTGAGAACCTGATTAAAAATATGCAGCTAATGCTTAAATCACCTAATGGCATTTGATGTAAGTGTACTGTTTTTTCAGCATAAGTAAACGAAAACAAATGTCTACTTTTTCTTTCTACAGGAATGCTAAAAAGGTGCATTGCAGAGATCAATACACGTGAAATATTTAGCATCCGAGGGTACATTCGTTAGCAGCGTATACATGGATTTGGTACATCAGTCAACTGGTCTAGTCTTCTGCTATAATATTAATTGCTCTCAAATCATGCACAAGACGCCATTTAGATTTGTTCGCTTTAATTACAGGAAGAATTGGAGTGTTACAATAGCTATTTGTTTCTATCAATACTCCTCCTGCTTTTAGGAGACCTTCAGTAGTATTCCTTAATGCCTGCCTCTAGCTTCAGGCTTTAAAGGATACTGAGATTTTCTAAACAAACATGCACCTGGTTTTTGCTGGATAATTATAGGCTAGCTGACTTCACCAATCCTACATCTGTATCATGTTGAGAACATAATTCAGTAGGCACTTGTTGCTCTGCTTCATTAAAAAGTTCAACATCAATAGTAGCTCCATTGTTTTAGGTGCTATTGTCATCTGTTTTGCATTTTTTCATCAATGACTATTTCTGAGGACTTCTATCACTTGTGTTGCATACCAAAATTTTAATGAAATTTTTGTCATTTGAATGGACAAATAACGGATTTATGGTTGGCTCTCACTGGCATTGTTCAGCTTTTTTCATCATTGGCCCTAAGTCTTTTGTTCCCAATTCTTTCTACATATAAAGACACACTGTGGAAACAGATCTAGTACACTGAACCACTTCTTTATGAATTCATTCTTAGTTATACTCACTGCTGCCCTGCTTTACCTATTAAGTGATGTTCTTCAAGATAAGTTCAACCTTTGATTTTCAGTTTCTTTTGCCATCATTGTTCTATTTTTGTATCTCTGTCAGGATGATACATCATAGTACAGTGAAACTCTGACTTAACTTGCTTTGTTTCAGAAATCTGTTGCTTCAATAAACTTTCCCATGTGTCAATTATTTGTCTTACATCATTTTCAATTTGTCCTAGCCAATATACATTTGCTTTGGCTCTTTGCATTGTCATTTGAGTTCCTATCCCTTGGGAAGTCTAATGTACACTCCATCAGAGAGCACATAAATTTGAAGTCTTAATTTACACAATGCATCTCTTCCTAATAGATTAACAGGAGTTTGATCTGAGGCTTGAGGACAGGAATGGTCACACTTTTTGTTTTAGCTTCCCTAAACACACAGATTGTCTTCTAAAGAATTAACTGTTTTGTCCCGAGAATCCTATTGTTCTTTGCAAATTTGCCAGACAGAGGGAGATGAGAAGCATAATTTGAATTTTACACATGTATAAACTGCTCCTGTATCTATTAGCATTGGTGTTGTTTTACCTCTATTTTAACTTTTAGCATTGGTTCTTGATTGGCAGTGGTTGTTAAAATTGGCAATTTGATTCTCCCTCATAGGGGATTCTCTTGGGCACCCCTAATATCCCTGATTTGGATCTCCCAAGGGTTTACTGGACCATAAACATGGACTCTCAGAGGGGCGTGCCAACTCTTCCCCCTCTACCCACTGATCGTGACTGTTGCCATGGATTATTAGGCAGTCTCTTCTGTTGTGTCCAAACTGACCACATGTCCAGCATTCTCCCAAAGGGAGCATTATTAGTGTCAGCCTTGACCTCTTCCTCCCCTTGTGATGGATTGGCCTTCCACCTCATTGGCCCCCTGTTGCTTGAGCATATACATTAACAGTTGGTGCAGCATCTGGTCTATGCTTGAAGAGGCTGCTACAGGCTGGGGCATTTGCACAGTTTGTGGTGGAGCATTCACAGGAGCCATTACAGACATTTTGTTCTGGTGTTTTCCACTTTGACTGTAGCTTGATCTCTTTTTCTTATTACTGTTTGTCAGCTGTTCAAGCTGCAATTGAGTCAATTTTCTTTCAGAATTCTTTTCTTTGAGTTTTTTTGTCTCTGCTGATTCTTTCTGTACTGTTCTACAGCATGAGACACATGGTCGCAGAACTCTTTGTGTGATTTAGAGTTTAGACCAACTACATCTTCTAGCTTGCTTTTTACTACTTGAGGCATCAGCCGACCACGGCATTCCTAGACAAATATTGACATTAATGGGGTCATTTCTCAGGATTCCCTCTTCAGTCTCCTGCTTCCATCTTTTTAATTGTCTTTGCACATATATGACTGAGTTATCTTCATCCTCCAGTTTGTTTCTCCTTTAACGCTTGAGGATCAATCTTTGTTGGAAATTCATCCTCAGAGCTTGCCATGCACTGCTGACTCGATATGCATCCAGAACAGTCCCATCCATGTAATAGAGTCACCAGCTCTGTCCTAAACCAGATGCTTCCAAGAATTTCCCATCTTTGGGCCTCTACAGATTCTTGCTAGAAGAGCTTTAATGTCCCCAACAGATAAATATTTTCTTGCCCATTGTCTCTTCTTCAAATGCTTTAATCCACTTTCCAGCCCCATCTTGATTTCCTGGGCAGACGCAGCCGACTAACCCTCGAGGTCCCTGTGTGTGGCCCAGGCACATATTGCCCCTGTGCACCCTTGATTAAAATAGGGGCTGTTTTACTCTAAGATCTAAGCCTCCCCTTTCTCTTCCTGTGACCAGTTTCCTGCATCAGATGACTCTCCGCCTCCTTTAAAATTTTCCCCAAAGCTCATTTCTACTTTTCTACCAATTTGTCTGTCTTTTTATTATTTTTGTGTTTCTTTAATTTTTTTCTATTTTTTTAATTTTATTTTTCTATTCAGATTGTTTATGTCTCCTATCTTTGTTTTACCTCTGCTCCTTGTTGCTTTCTTTTTCATCTTCTAACTCCACTTCTCCTTCCACCCTATTCCTCCTCACTTCCCAAAAGCTCCCATAAGCATTGGATACTGACCTTCTGAATTTGTTTTTCACTAGTTTTGAAAACATCTCTTCTCTTTTTCAATGTTTACATTTTTCTGTCTCAGTTCAATTTTTCTTGCTTGTTTTATATTCTTTAACATTTCTTCTCCTTCTTTTTCTAAACAATGTTTAGCTATTATTTTTGCCCTCTTTCTTGCTTCTTCTTTGTTGTTTCTCAAACTTTTTACTCTTCTACTTTGTGCATTTTTATCAAAGTTTCCATTTCTTCACACAATGATACATCAAATATTGTCTCTCTTGGCCATTTTGTCATCATCTGTTCAAGTTCTTTTTACATTTGTTTGACATTTTTTCTCATTATTTTCAAATACATAATGCCGGTACTTTTTCCCCTAATGATTCCAACTAAGTAATCTGACTCTCTCTCTTTATCCATTGCTTTATTTGTAATGACACTATCTTCCTTATATCTTGTAAATATTACTTTTATAATGAAGATCTCTTTATTTATCTATTTCTTCATTCTTATTTTATTTATTTTGTATTAAATTGCTATCTTACTCAAAACTAATGTAGATTTTATTTTTCTTACTCTATTATTATTTGTTTATTTTATATGAATATAATCACATCATTACATCCCATATAAATTAGCCCATGTAGCTATTTTAGTCTAATTTCACAAGGCTGTTTCTTGAACAAACTTCTTCTCTCTCTCAAACATTCACCAAAAATTCCTTATTTGCTTTCCACACACGCTTTCTGCCTGATAATACAAAGCCTGTCCCAAAGAGCTCATTCACATTCTTCATTCGTATCTCTCTTGGAGCTCATATATGGTTTCTTGTCCCAAGAAGCCCATACAGATCACATTCTCTAACTCTCCTCGGATAAACCAGCAGAACCCCAGCTCTCTCAACCAAGAGGGAGAGGGGTCAAGAGGTCAGCGATTTAAGAAGAGTTTATGGTTTTACCACACACACACTCAGAGCTCAAAAACACACGCACACTACACACGCACTAGACAGCTAAGCTAGATTCCTGATTAAATGCACCCTCTTGTCCAAATACTTCTATCTAAAATAGAACAGTAACAACAAAAAGGAAGCGACTTAATTTTCTCCGTCTGTTTCAGCCCTCTCGCATCGCTACAAAGCGGTATTCATTAAGAGAACTTATAATCGTCGCCATGCGGCGATCTGTTATAGTCCGCCACAGTGATAGTAATAATGAAATACTATTTCTATTCTCACCAAGTCTCTGGTAAATATTACAGTTGTTTCGCTGATATATCTTAATCACCTGTTTTAGTTTAAAATCTTACCAGCAGTCCTCAATCTAGCTTGAGCTGTGTATGAAGATCAAAACACCAGACCTCGACAAACACGAATGCGCATCATAAAACCCTTCGATTAACCCTTAAGCTACTGAAAGTGGTAACTAACTCCTGTACGCTATCTGTGTACTAAACACAAATTCCGACAGAAACAAATACACACTACGATATCAATTTCACTCAGCACAATTTGTCTCGGAGATCAAAGACCCTCTTCCTAATTAGTTTTTTTAATCTTGGAGAAGCTTTTTTGAGTTTCTCATCACTTAGGCACACTCCCAGGCAAAGCACCAACTGCTAAATTTAAGCTAAAATCTGCTTTACCTACAGGCCAGTCGCTTGTGTTGGTCGCTCAAGTAAAGCCTAGCCATGGATGCATGGCCCACCTCAGCTCCTTTCAAGTACTCATCTAAATTGCCAAATGTTGTGGATTAACGCTGCCGCTTTTTCTCTTCTTTTAGAAATAACACACTTCACCAGTCTTCTTTGATGCTGGAATATAGGTTTTATTCTTTCCAAACAAAACCAGATAATTCCGCAGATCTCCTCATGAGCTAGGAAATCTCATTATATATGGTAAGTGTTCTAAACATCTCAAAACCCACTCACGCCATTGCTTATTTTTCCCCCACATGTAGTCTTATAATCTCACGGAGTTCGTGACTTACCACCCAACACTGTGAGGGTGGCCCTCTGATCTCCTGCAGACCCCAGACTCCACAGCTGCATCAGCATAGATATGGGAATAAATAGTGTGTATAATCCATACAGTTTTAAAATAAATATAAATACCATAACTTTTTCTGCGATAACACAGTGTAAATACTCATTTATTATACTACTTATTATTCATGCAATAATGCAATGAAACACTTTGTCAACATTGCTCTGGAGTTTGAGGATTTCTACTGACTCTCTAATAGCTTGTACACCATGCTGGGTACTGGTACATGACTCCTGCGCCATTACGGTACTGCATCACCCAAGAACTGAAACAGGCACACTTTCTTGAGTTGTACATGCATTTTCTGAACTAAATGTTTTCCAGATTCATTAGAGCAAGTCAGCTCATCTAAGAAGTGAACATGCTTTTTAGTCCCATAAACTGTTAGCGCTTTGGGAGACATTAACTCCTACAGCATTTGAAAGCTTAGCCTTGTATGTGGAAGCCCAAGCTCATGCCTGTGAGTTGAGAAAAAGATTATTTAAGCTTCTAAATAATGACTTAGTATATCTTCAACAATGACTTAGTAAGTCAGAATAATGGCACTTAGTAAGTCGAATAATTCAGAAAGTTTCTCGAAATAATGTGACTTAGTTTCTAGAAATATCGAGTGCAGAGTTTCTCAAAATAATAGACTTAGTTTTCTAGGAAATAGCGAGGAACCATGTCGCACAGGTGTACGCGGCTATATCTACTGATTGGCTACCGATGGGGTGTTGGCTGACCTTCACCGTGAGCCTCGAGGTGATCCATTCAGCAACAACTACTGAAACATCCAGGCAGTTACATAGGTTACAGATGTGCATGCGTAGAACACTGACAGAGAGACAGTGCGAAGGATTTTAACGGGTTGCAGATCAGCGAAGGAGTTGACCTGAGATCTAGGAACTGACTTCACACGAGTGTATTTGCAGTGACCTAATTATGTTTTGGCACATCGATGGATACAATAAATTAAAGCCATAATGGAATTTGCATAAGTGGGTTTTCTGGCGAAAAATAATGTGGCTCAAGCTTACAGAACAAACACAGTGATCCTCAAAGGTTATTACAGGTACTTTTTATGACAGCTATTTGCAGATGGTGGAAGGTCAGCCTTCAATATGGTGAGATTGGATCTCGGCACAGAATAATGTTAATGTTGCAGAAATGCACGAAATTTCTACATCATAGGAAGACATCCGGACTCACTGCTTGCTGCCACGTTTTGGGCCAAGCAGCACCAGCAATCTGAACGGATTGAGAGATGGTGTGGCTTACACTTGTAGTCAGTGCATCCAGCTTTTGATGAACCTGTTGAAACAATCTAAAAGAGGATGGACATTATGCTCACACTTCTCTCTGGCCAAAAGTTTGGCATCCAGTTCTGTTTTCAAAACTTAATACAAGATAAAGTCACATGTTTGTTTTATTTAGTTTTTTCATTTTAGAGTTTAAAGGGGATAGTACATTATTAAAATTAACATTTTGTCATTATTTACACTTTTCTGTGTTGTTCTGAAACCTGTATAAGTGCTTTGAACATTAACTGAGGAAGATGTTCAGTTTTAGGTGTTCATTGACTGGCTAAGTAGTATTTTCTTAATATCGATATGGAAGTGATAGGAGTGATAACCAAAAAGGATAGATCCAAAAACCGCTTTGGTTACCAAAATTCTCTTCAGAAATATCTTTCCTTAGTTCAACATGGAAGAACATGTTATGCAGGGTTTGGGATTCAACACGAGGGTGAGTAAATTATGACAAAATATTTACATTTGTGTGAATTATCCCTTTAATTCTATGAAACATTCATTTTAAAATCTGCTGACTACAATGCTAATGTATAACTCTTTTAAAGTAGTGTTGGGTAGATTACTTATGAAATTCAATCTTGTGATTCGACACATACACCAAACCTGTGTACAGAACAGCTTTAATTAGGCATTTAAATGCATTATTTCAATATTCATGTGAATTCATTTGTATCATTTTTTAAATTATTTCACAGTATATAGACTATTAAAAATGTTTATATTTAAAACATTTATCTTACAACATTATTTCTGGTGGCCAATTGTTGTGGTAAATGCATTTAGATTTTGCTGATTAAAAAAAAAATCTCAAGAATTTGACATAAAAGATGACACATACTCATATACTAGAAAAATGGATTCCTGGGCAAGGTACAAAGCATCACCTCTACAAGGCCTGAGCCTGTAGATAGAAGAAGTGCAATCTAGATACTCCAAGCAAATGTAGGCACCTGTAAACATGCAGCATTTTTGTAAGGGTGCTAGCAGGTATCCTCACGATTCAGTGTTATGATTTCGAGTTTTCAGGAGGAACTGGATCACGTGACATGATCATCATGGAATAATCACAGAATTCCTACTAGTACATAATCCTCGATCTCCAAATGGTGCATTCAGCCATTATCCATGTGTACCTCAGCTGTATCGTCGTAAGAGATTACTTCTACACCTTGTAAACCCACATACATTTGAGGAGGTGTGTCCTGAAGAATGTGTATTCAAAGACTACCATGTGGATAACGATGTGTTTGATGTCCGTGTTCACTCTAATCACAGAACACAATTTGGATATGTCAAAAGATGTCTATCTCAACTGTGAGATATTTATACTGCAAACTCAGGGAGTTGATAAATAATGAACTAACAGACTAAAATTATTTTGTAAGTGGTTTTTTTTTTTTTTGCACTGGAAGCATATCTAAAAACAAAATAAAAGCATGCCTGCTTAGTAATATTAAAAACCTTGCTTGTCGAACCGAGCAGCAATACTTTTGATATGATCACAATGCATCTCTTTTTGACTTGTATACTATATTTCACTATGTAAGTGTCAACTTTTAACTAGACTTAAAACATTTAATTGAAATGAAAAGACATGGTCTGTACTAATGTTCAAAATAAAAAATAAAAAAGCAGCTTTGGTTTTACTATACCTGCATAAGCAAAAATAAGCAGGCAATTTTTAAAACAGAAACCAATTTACAACAATAACTGCATAAACAGCTTATAATTAAAATAGGTTTGGATGTAAGTGCTATTGAGTCAAAGCAAAAAACATTCATATTTATGCACTGAAGTTGTGCAGCTATATGTATATTTCAGCCATAAGCAAGCAACGTAATAGTGTAATATTCCATAAATGAGATAACACATTATATAACATGTTAACATTGTATAATAAGTGATACAGTTTCTTTGACAGTACAGCTGCACATTTACTCAATTCTAGAACAAAGGAAAGCTAGCTTAATATCAAACTAATACACATGCTAGGAGTAATTTTATGCAGTGATGTGTAATGCAAATGCCTACAGACACTTCTACAGAGTGCACTTCTTCTTCTCTAACTTCAATTATTTAGATTATGTCCATCACCCACACATTAGAATTCCAAGACTTTTGTTCATTTAGGATCTAAAATCAGGATAATTGTCATAAACAATGACAACTCCAAGACACAACCACAGAGCGGCCTGTAACTGGCCGCCGTTGGAAGCCTTGAATCTGTGTGAAGGTGTGACAGTTCTTGTAAGATTTCATCTGCGCATTGTTCTGGAGTTTGGTATTTCACGCACAGCTATGACCATCCAAAATCCTTAGCTAGTTCTTCTTTGTCCCACACTGTTTGAAGAGTCTGACTGCCATGCCTCAAAAGACTGCCTGCTCTGATTCGGAACAAGATTTCAGGAAATTCTCAATGACATTTAGCACTTTCGCTTCAAAAGTTAATGCCTGCTCCAGGATTGATTGAGCTATTTTCACTATAGCAAGGTACTTTGTCTTTAGCCATCCAAAGCTATACTATACGGCCAACACTTCCTGCAGAAAGGCATTGCTCAAATCATGCCTGAGAAAGAAAGGCACTCCTGAAAGAGGCTGTCTATAGTGCATCAGCACCCATAAAACTCCACTCCCAGAACTCAGAAAGACAGTCTCTCACATCCTCCCGCTGCTTATCGTACTTCTCAAATTTTTCCGCCCAGAGCAACAGGTTGAATTTTTACCACATCCTAACACCACTTTCTCATCCAAAAAATGAGCAGGCCTGAGTTCTGGGAGGACATGACCACGGTGGACAACTAAAGATCGTCCTCATTTGTCCATGTCACTATGCAAAAGTTGTTCCAGGGTGAGAGAGGGTAATGTATCTTCCAACACTTTGATCCCTCTCACATTAAGAATGTCTTCAGTGACAAATGTGACTGTGTTGCTGTCATCCAAAGCGTCTTTACTGGTCATCTCTCTAGTTTCCATAATATTCTTTAATGTAAATAACATCTGTGTCACTTGTATTTCCAGATCTGTCAGCTGGCATTGCTGTTGGGGACCTGTTCAGTTCTCAGGAGTAGAGCCACATCCCGATTTCCTGTTGAATATGCATCACTGAGTTATTTTTCTTCTTTGTTGTGAGGTAGAACTGCAAAAGTGACAACTCAGTAAAGTGCGTTGATTGTCCAAACTGCAATGTCCCCATCTATTGACATTTCTTTGTAATCTCTTTAAATCTACATCAAACTCAGTGATGTCTCCTCATGAACTTTATCCATCTGCAAACTGAATCAAATCAAGATTTCTTAGATTCTTTGAATTGCATCTAACTTTCGTGTGCTACCACCCTTCTTATTTCTCACTTGTTTGAAGATTTTATTTTCTGTATCACAATTCATCCATCCTAATTCTACTCTTTCTTATAGCCTTCTCACATTCTTGTGTGCATATGTGTTGTTGAATTGTGACAGAATCATCACACCATTGCGTTTTTGGATATTTTAGAATTTCAATCGTCAAAAAAGTTTTGATTTCCTGTAATTGGGAGTCATACTTCATATCGGCACTTCTGCAAAATCCTAAATCGGCCAAACGACCAGCATATGAATTTTGAAAGAATGTCTTTTAATGTTAAATTGGTCATTAGATTACGATGACACTGGCATCAATCTTGAGAAAAAGAAAAGAAAATGCAGGTAAATATTATTTGACATTTTAATATACAATTTTCACTGATTCAAAACACAAAAATTCAACTATCACACATACAAGTTTTTACTTCCATAAATATTAGTTTGTATTGTATATATGTGTGACATTATCATCACAGTTATCATAAAACTTTAAATCTAGTAAAGGCATCTACATTTCATAATGCTATATTTTATGTTATATTACCTACATCAGTAAACAACAGAAAATATAATAATTTAATGCAAGGTGAGGATGTTAAGGTTAGTTGTTGATGGAGGAGTAAGCAATTTTTGAATCATTCTCTCTTCACCAGGTTCTGCAGATCTTTCGTTATTTTTCCCTCTTTGAAAAAGTCATGGAAACTCTATCACTTTCATATAGGAGTTTACACAAGTGATGACAACATCTGCTTCTTATAACCCAGAAAATGTGAAGAGAGTCCATTATGAAGGATTTCTGATAGTAAGCTGAGTGCATGTGCTATGCTTCAAGACAGCAAACACACTTCATGTTTTTACTTCATTTGCCACTATTTTATATCTCATCATCTATTCTTCAATATGCACTACCAATCGTTTTATTCTTCTATTCTACGGTTTAATCTTGTTTATCTTCATCCAGAACGTTAGGAGATAAGTGACTGTCTCCATCTCAAAGTTTTTGACTATTTGTCATATTTTACTGGTATAATATACCATTTGAATTTGTGTTGGATTTAGATGAATGCTCATTGAGAAAAAAATAACTATGATTATTTAATAGACTGGGCTCATTCTGATCACTTTGTCTCCTGTCTCTTGTTCGGCCCACTGCCTCCATTTTCCTCTTGGGTTGATAGAAGAATTCAACAAAGAGGCGAATTATGAGTTAATTAGAATCCAACTTCAGGATAGAATCTAGTTTTCTTGGTGACTGAGGCTATAAGAAATCTGGGAAGTGGCAAGATGACCCATTCAAATAAAAATGTGCAATGTAACTAGCAGTGCAAAACATGTCCTTTATAAAACATAATCCCAAACCTCTACTCCTGCTCTCCTGCATCCCTGAGGCCACATTCTCCTGTTGCATTGTTCACCTTTCTTGTTGCAGTGTCTCAATGACTTTCCTCTGGAACATTCCTCCTCACAAGAAAAAAACTCAGCTAGATCATCCATCCTGCAGACATACATGCAGCTGCATCACTCTCCAAGCCATCACACAAATTACAAGTTTGATTACATTGGAAACATAAAACACACATAATGAGTATATGTTCATACTACAGCAGCGCTTACGGTATTTTTATATTTATAGCTTGGATGTGCAGATTTAAGTCTCAATTTATATTTGGTTATAGCTTTGGCTGCTTTGGCCCTGTTTCTCTGAACATTTTTGCATTAGAGTTGGGGGCTGCTTTGTCTGCGTTTTTGAACTGGTTTTGAAGTTGCTTCACCACTGCCCCTCACTTTGGTCCCTAAGTTAGGGGCAGTGTTTAAAGAATGCTTGGTTTTGTTCTGCATATTGCTATTGATCACGCAGCACACAGACACCAGCTTTCAAGCTTCAAAACATGACAGCATTTCATCTCACTTTTCACTTGTGTTTAATGTCCTATGATTGTAATAAAGCGTGGACATATTATAGAGAATTGGATAACTTAGTGTCGATCAGATTTATCAGCAACAAGAACAGAACGACTAACCGATAATAACACAACCGTAATCGCCAAACTATACATCATTTATGATATTATTTAACGTTTTAACACAATTAGTTTAAAAGTATCTAGCTATTTGTTATAAAGACATACTTTAGATTCAAAACTGACTTAGTGATATGGACGTTTCTCATCGTTGCTTGCCCGCCAGTGCACAATGCGCATCATGCGATTAAGTTGTTATTTCGTAGAAACTTTCTCGTTATTCGGTAAACTTATTTCGTTATTTAAACTAAGTCATTATGCTATGGATTGATGTTCTGGCTAGAAACCTTCTATAGCAGAGAGATTGTCATCGTACACAGTTCCCCACAGAGAGATTTCCTTAGAGGTCACATTGTAATTGTCTGAACTGTAAAGGATAGCAAGGCCCAGCCAGCACAAACATGTGGGGCCCATATGGGTGTCATTTCCGGGCTGTCCTAATAAATTAGCCAGTTCTATTATCTCAGCTCTACAGAGGCCTTTACACGGGCGGTACCCAGATGAGGATGAACACTGCTCAGGTGAGCACACTACAGAGTGTTGAACATAACACTGAACTAGCGAAATTGGCTTCATAATGTATCATTAACTGATTGAGTGATGTACTGAACATTACTGAAGATACCTGGAGATAACACAGAGAATCACTGAAGGAGAGGAACACATATTTACAACTGAGCCTGAGGATTATTAATGCAAATGATTGAGTTAATACCACGCATCTTCATAGTGGCCCTTATTATACTTGACCAAACATATGATAGCTACAATTGACTTCATGCGAAGAGCCGGTATAATTTGGATGAGATATGAAGCTGAGTGAGGCACGTGTGCGTTGACGGCAGAATCATCATTTCAGCAATTAAAACATTTAGAATAACTCCTGTTCTTTCACACATGAAGATATTTATGACTTTCGAGGACTTGGAATGCAACACTTGAGTTACTACTTTTATACTGTTTTTGGTCAGTTTCTTTTTCTTTTTTTTTAAATACCTGTGATTTGTAATTTTATCGTTGTTATATTTTATGAATATTTAGAAAGTGGATAGCTATAGGTGGAGTGTGGTAAAGCGCTCCAAAACATAAAAGTAGCCTATACATATCACAAACTGCGTCTGCTACTGCATCTTGATCCTGGCCTTACTGGGCAAAAAGCTGAGAATGGAACAGTACTTGCACATCCGATATAATTGCTCCCATTCACCTTGGAAATGAGGAAATGGGTTGGAAGCTAACACAGGCAACCAGACCAAAACTGATGTTATAAAACCAAAGGGTCAAGAAGTCCAAATCTAAAGAAGACATAAAAACGATACTCTGCCCATCAGTGATTCTCAACAGCATTATCATCAGGTGTCTTCTTACCTAATGTGCTCTAAAATCATCATTTAATTATCTCCTAATCTTTACTTACTGTTTTTTAGAGTTACTTTCAATAATTTTGTTACTGGAGTGAGATGTAATCTGCATTTAATGTAGGAATGTGTAAGTATCAGAGTGCTGAGTGGGACTCTGACTACTCCATCTGTGTTTTGATCACGCTCTGAATCTCCTGATCTGGATGCTAGATCTTTCACAAACGTTAGATTATTCCAGCTTTATTTCAGAATGTAAGCTTTCAAGAAACTTACCTGATATTCAAGTGTTGATAAAAAGGAATGCATGAAGATAGCTTATGAAGCTGGTGCACTTACGCCCAGTATTTTTGTCTTGTCATAGACCAAATATCAAAAAAATTATTGAACTCAAGATAATTAGACATAAGATGTTTTTTTTTCTGTTTTCTCTGGGGGAAAATCTAAATGAAGTGATGATTTTGCTAAAAACAAGTCAACAGATCTGCCAACGGAGTAAGAGAAAAACTAAGAAACAAGATTTCAACATTATCTAAAGTTCTGCTGAACTACAGAACTGTATCTCAACAAGTGAAAGACAGAGTTGTTTAAGCAGAAGGTGTGTATTGAGAAGAATCTAGTGGAGAAATTCAAATTCAAAATATATATATATATAAGTCAAATTGGAAGTTTGTTTAATCCGTCAGTGTTGAGATTACATGAATGATTTGTGTTGCATTAACTGAAACTGGAAGCAGGGCGTAGTTACCCTCCCAACATGCACTTTGCATATGGATTACGTCGAGTCTTAGTTTATGTATTTTTTTGAGCAACATGAGAAAGTGAGACTTCATGGCCAAATGAATGGTGTTTAATATTCTGAATTATGTTTGAATTATTAGGACTATTATTATTGGTTGGGCAACAGCTTTGTTGAAGGAGTTTTTAATTCTGAACATTTAAGATGCTAATGTGTGCTATGTACTAGCTAAAGGTGTTTAATAACTACTTCTATTACCAAGTATTATAAATTCAGTTGGGGTAATATTACAATAAATGAAATGACTGAAGTGGATGAATGAACATATGAATGAAATGCCTGACTCCATGTCAGGAGCCATAGCAAAATTCACTTTGAGACCATGACTTAATAGTCACTTCAAATGTATTCATCCTATGATGTTGAAGTGACATAATGATACACTGATTCAATTCGCCAACCAGGACGATGTACACAATTAAATGCATTAGTAAATCCAACACACCATTTTCTTCAGTGCAACTCCAACCGTTTATTCTCAGCAAGAACTTCTATATGATCATTCTGACCAGAAAGAGCAAGTCAAACTTTAGACTGCTGTTACTTTTACAGTTTGAAAGAATGTTTTCACTAATGTCTGTTATTAAAATGCTCTATGTTATTTGTTTTATAAAACTTGGCTACAGCACAAGAATGCTGCTGAAGTAAATACGCTTATTAGAGCTGGTGTTATTTGGGCACTCCACTTTGAATGAAAGATACTTTATACTCAACTTTTAGTTTCATCCTTGGGAGAATAAATCGTTACTGCCTTACCCAGTCTAGGGGTAAATAGGGAATGGACGGATTAATAAAGAAAGTGGAGAGACTGAGGACTTCCAGCTCTCCAGACCAGAACAAATAAATCAAAATAACTTTTGATTTTGAAACATGCTTTCTGCCTTTTATTTTCACCTTTAAGCAGTGATCACAAATGAAATAGAAATCAAATACTAAGAAGTAACATGTTACAAAATGAAACCCAAACCAAAAGAAAAGAAAAATACAAACAGCTGTTACTGCACCCCTCAGAGGCCTAAACACAAGAAAAACAACCTTTAAATGACAGCATTAAATGAGCTACATTAAAGAAAAACAAACAAAAATAACAGATAACTTCCCTCACTCCTAACTAACCATTGGCCATTAACCACCAACTATATTTCATTTCATGAGACACATATAGATACTACACTTATCATTTTCTAAACGTGTCATGGAGTACGAGAATATGACTAGTTTCAAGCACAGCAACGAGAAAGAAAGACTTCACAGTCTGGTAAGCGTCTAGCTGCGATCTCTGTTTGGTACCTGATGAATGAACTGGGCTTAGTGGGCTAAGCTCACACTATCAAAATGTCTTGCTGGCACGTCAGGCGATTATGTAGACTGCACTGAGACGCAGAGGTATGCCTCAACTCTGCCTTAGTTAAAGAGGAATAACATAGTTTAATATGAAAAGCTGTGTGGAGTATCTCTTTAAACGCCTCTCTTCAAAACCATATCTGAACTTTGAACAAGAGAACTTGTTTCCAGATCTAGAGAGGAAGCTCCTAACGAGCATTTTCACTGCTTTTATTCGATTAAAAACTAGCCAAAACCTAACAGACTCCTCTGAAAACAGGTCCTCACTGGAAACTCCATCCAAAGTGCAAACGCTTGGTTTAACCAGAAGAAGTGATGACAGAAAGATATTATAGCTTATTGTAGGCCTACAACATAACAGCACTTGTTACAAAATTATAATGATACACATAATCTAAACATTATTGAGAAGATATATATTTTTAATCCATGGTTTAATTGGAGGTAAATCTCTGATATTTTTGCAGCACTTTGCCCAAAAAGGTTTGTTACATTTTATTTGATTACTACCATTGCTTTATAATATATTTGTATTAAATCATAAAAAAATAAATCTATTATTCACTTGAACATTTGGAATAAATTCAATGATGGAAATAAGTTGTTAATCTAATTCATTATCATTTATTGCATTTACAGTTGATTAGACATGTTTTAATAGAAAATTTTAATAAACAAACAAACAAACATTGATTTCAAGTTTGTTATAATAAAACATCTGTTGTTCAACCAAAAACAAAAACAAAAAGTGGTGGTGATAATAATAACCATGAATTTAATAACTTTAGCTGATTTATGAAACGATTGTTTAATTGATTTTTAGAACGCTGATGTTTTTCTGAGACGGTTATCATCACAACCCCAGGCCCTACTGTTAAACTCAGTAACTTTTACTCTCAGTACATTTCGTAAAATGCAAATACTGCTTTTACTTACTTGAGTAATATTTTGTTATTTCTATTTTTTGTAATGTGTGCATGGCGATTTAGTTTGGAGGGACTTGAGGGTTTCAAGGACTTTTTATTATGATCGGGCCAGCCCTCAAGAAGAGAAGGGCAGCCATTTTGAGAGTGTGTGTGTGTGTATGTGCGTGTGTGTGTGTATATGTGTGTGTGTGTATTGTATGTGTGTGTGTGTGTGTGTGTATATGTGTGTGTGTGTGTGTGTGTGTCTGTGTGTGTGTGTGTGTGTGTGTGTATGTGTGTGTGGTGTGTGTAATAATGAGTAGTTTTGTTTCCAGAAGAGAATGACTGTATTTGAAATGTAAATGTGTCTTAAAAGCCACAGATGAAAATCTCATTTTGATTTCATGAGGTCTTCGCAAACATATATAGTGCACATTGTGTATTTTATACTCTAACATTACACAGAAATTAATTTCGTACTGATACATGCTATTATTATCCTCGCTGCGGATCTCATGTGGAATAAACGTCTTAATCTCTAGCTTGCGTGACTAGTTATGAATTCATGAATTACGAATTAAGTGATCGAGAAAGCGTTACGGCATGTTTTTACGGCAGTGGTCTCTAATGCTCAATAATACCTACGAATTAATGATGAGACCAGGCAGTATTATCTGATAGAAACAGTAAAAAAACTGTAGAAAAGTGTTTGTTGGGTTAAAAAAGAATATACCAGTCACGAATATCACTCACGGGCAACATAAATCTTTCACTCTTAATATTCATGCGGGAGGAAGTTGAGTTCTTCAGTGTCTGGTGGACGTGCTGATCCAGTCTGCTGATCTCCTCAGGGACTGAACTGCTCCAGATCTGCGCCAGATCTCTACTCCAGACTCACAGTCCTCCTCTCCTGTGCCGCTCCCGGAGCCCAGTTGTCAGTAGCACATGCTCCCTTCCACTCACCCCAGAACCAGAAGTCCCACACAGCAGGAGTGACGTAAACCTGTCCACACCTCCGCAGCAGACGCCCCCTTTAACTACATCTCCATCACTCCCACGCTTACATTTCCTCTCTTCTGAATTGAATCCGTAGACTCAGATCCACATGATTCTTTCTGCAGTATCTCAAGAGCTTGTAGACCACGTCCGCTCTCTTGAGTCAGAATCAGTTTATCTCGACACAAACAAACTACAAAGCACGAAATCTAAGAGAGACTGATCAAAAACAACATACCCAGAACAAACACTGTGGAGAATCTGTCACATGTCAGACATGTAGCGTGAGCTTTAAGATATCTGGAGGTGATGGGGATGGATTGTGTGCGTTTGGGGAGATCTGCTCACCTTCAAGACACACAAAGAGATATTGGATATTTGCAAGAAATGTCATGCCATTGTCCTCCTGAGCCTTCAATTCAATCACTGCACAGTTTTCACTCAACATTATTAGTTAAGATCAGACTTTGAGAGTATCTGAATGAGGAGTTACCTCCTGATCCCTAACCATCAAACATGAACTCTCTCAAACAGACCACGAAGTCCAGACATCATTAGATAATGAGACTATCACTGATGACCTCTGAAGACTTGCTGACTCTCATTCTGGTTCCTCACACTGACCAGACTGCAGTGCGGGGATTCTGTCTGCAGCAACTCTGAGCCGCCTCTCAGTTCATCAGCCTGGATTGACAAAGATTTGAGTCCCAGGCTCACTTTAAGAAAAACACATGGAAACAAGATTCATGAAGTCAGTTTGTTCATTATTCTACACTGATTTAAGTGGTTTGGATGTGTGTGAATAAGAGCAGCGGTGGAGCATCATGAAACACAAGTTGTCATTATGAGACTTTTGAAGTTCACCAGAGATAATGAAGTGATTATTGACCATTGTCTTCTTTATAAAGCGCAGATTTGTTATGGTATAAAAGAAATTATGACTGACTAATAATAATTAAGTTTTGATGCCGACACTATATCTCATGTAATGCCTGCTGTTTCCACTGGTCTCATCCGCATTATTATATAGTTAATGTCTCTATCCATTTTGACATTTTAGGCTCCTATTCTCCTATACAGAGACTCCACACAGATGATCCATAAATACAAGCACCACAAACTTCAATAGTTTTGTGTCTTTTCAAAGCACACATAAAAAAATCCACAACTGCAAGAAACTGCCAACGCGGTGATTCATCGCTGAATTCTTATGTATGTTGACCACTAACACGACTGCCCATTCCAATACGCTTTTTATTCTTCTACAGGAAAGCACGTGCATTTGTAGCCTAAGATTCAATACAGAATTAGTCATCATCGTGACAGTCTGCATACATGTCAGACTCAAGCTGAGCAGTCACCCATAGCCAGAAAGTTTGATGATGTTGACTCGTTGTTTTTTATTGTATTAAATCACTCCAGATGGTCTGATTAAACTGACTGCTGGACCTAATTCTGTTCTAATTAAAACCATATGTAGACTGATACCAGAGATTAGACTCCTGATCAGAAATCAGACCGCTCAAAATGATAACAGAGGCTTGCATAGTGATGGTGTATGAGTAATAATGCATCTCTGAAGTATTGATATTCATTTGGGAATACAGTGAGTCAACCCATTAAAAACATGGGAACACAGTTCAAGGAATGAACAGCGACGTGCAGCAGCACGACAGTCCAACTTAACGAATATATTGGCTGATTATGATGCAGATTAGAGGTTATATTTGATCACTAAAAGAGGAGGCCAGGAGGAAACCGGCGCATATTGGAAGTTTATTGGACACACGGCGAGCTGATGCTTAGGCGCTGTGAACAGAGAGGAGGCTTTAGACGCGCTCCAGGCTTATCGAAAGTGTGGAAATGAATGGGTAGGTCTTATCATCGCTGAAGTGATGACGTCGATTTACGATTGCAAATGGACAAATAAGCTAAATCGTGATTAATACAGGAGCAGTTTAAATCTAGATTAAAGGCACGCATCTCTTTGGCCAAGCTGAACTGCTTTCACTGCTCACTAAACACTGAAGAAGAAGAAGTTAAATACATACAGCAGCGCATGACAGCTATGTGTAAAGCTGCAGAAACGCTGCATGAGAGCAAAATAAAAGCGCAACGCGGACTTGCTCACGCTGCCGGACTCCAGACCTAGAAGCTACACGCAGTCAGCCACGCCTATCACCTGTGATCAGCATTTCTCGGATTATTGGGTTTTAAATGGTCAAAAATATGATTTAGTATTGCCATAACTCGACGAGTATTCAGGCGTAAACACAGTCGTGGTATGTCTTTGTGAAGCGTATACAGAGTTGAGTGAAAAATCAGACGCGTGTGACGGTGTAACAAAGTCCGTAGCAGCTCTTAAGCTACTGGCATAATATTCTGTGTGATTTAATGTCAATCAAACAACAAAAGAGAATAGAAAATCACCTCATGCTTGACTGAATAACTTCCAGGAAATCAGGAGCAGTTAATTTATTTATAAGTGAAGATTATGCAGCTTTTTTAAAATACATTTTGATTATTTCATTTCTTTCTTGTTAACTCTTAACTCATACTCCTATTTTTGAAAAGAAAAGAATTTTCTGGAAAATGACATACCCAAATAAAAATGTCTGTGTGCCTCTGCAAAGCCTATGGTCTGTATTCATAAATCTGGTCTCATTTTAGACTAGACACTTGCTTGATTTTGTTAACCCAAGGTGGTGACAAAGTAACTCCAAAGTAGTATATGGAACAGAGTAAAACAAGGGAAAATGTGTACAATGTAAGTGACTTATGTTTTTTCCACTTTTCCACTTAGGAAAAAAATTAGAAGACTTTAATGTTAGAAAGTGCCTGAAAATAACTCATAAATATAAAGGCTGAATGCCTGATCATGTTTTGATTCAAATTTCTGAGGGATGATTCTCTCAAAGATGTACCTTCTGGTAAGCTTTTATGTTTATATAAAGACTAGGCGCCCTTTTTCAAAAGGCCATTTATTTCAGAACATCTATAATTGTAAAGTGATAGTTCATCTAAATAAATCTAATAATATTCACTAATTATAATGGATATACAGTTCCCCTGAATACCCACTAAAGCAACTATTTACAGAATTTACAAATATGTAAAAAACTGAAACAGTGGATAAAAACAGTTCATTATGCGAAGTCTCATGTTATCTAATCATGTGTGTCGCTAGAAATGTATGTTGCGTTCGTATGTCCACACGTATCCCGCGTGAACTGGAGATCTGACTAATAATGTTTAGAAACACTGCGCAAGGCAATGCCTTTTGATTGTCAATTGCATCCATCAATCAAACCTTTATTGGCAAGGCATTGGCTGGCATTGACTGCCGAAGGCCAACCCGCTTGATTTCGACAGCTCGTGAAGCCTGGCATGTGCTTCACTGTATATAATGAGTCATCAGAAAGCCGCCAGGATTACACGAGAGAGACCTGGAGGGTTTAACGTGAGAGGAAAGAGTCCAGGAAGCACGGGGAGATCATCAGGAATAATGATTAGAATCGATGTTTCATTGAAAATGGACATGATCGATTGCTTCTTCCAACTCCAAAAACGCTTATGCAAACAAAGAAGAGATTTCTGTTTTTTCTCTCTATTTTTCGCTGTTTTGGATTAAAAAGAAGGGGGACATTTTGAAGAGTGGACCCACTTACAGTGGATGTATGCCAGATTGTTTTTCGGATCTGTCTGATCTGGATCGACAGGATGATGAAGATGAGCACTGCGCTTATTATGCTAATGTTTAAATAGCTAGTGCTTCCAGCATTTCATTTAACCCTTTCTCTCTGGTGTATTTATTGCAGAAATGTAAGTGCAGAACTTACAAGTATTTCAGCTTCAAATGATGCATAGTTTGTGATAGTTGACTGAATATTTTGTATAAAACAAAGTAAATAAAAAGTACAAATACACCCACTCTCACAACTTTCATACGCTACGATCCGGTATAGTTATCAGGTTAAATAGACCTACAGTAAGCTGAAACTAAAAGCACAGTTTTATTATATTGTTTGTAATTTTACACTTTGCTTATTTTTAAAAACTAAGATAGATTCTAATGAAATATCTATATTGGAATTATAAAATCACATTTAAAAAATATTTTAATTATTAGTATCAAGGAAATGATTTGGTCCTCTGTAACCAGAATAATGAAAGGTTAGTGATATGTTAACATGACTGATCATATTCTTCAAAAGGATTATGCTCATTATACGTAGTTATTATGTATTATATTATTATTTAAATAAAGAGGAGGGAATGGTCAAAAAGCAGGGCGGAACATGCTGGCCAAGGGAGTTTTTAGGGTTTAAAACATTTAATTTCATGAAATTGAATAATGGGTTCTGTCATTATACTGATTGAAAGTGCACACATGGTGTCTTCAATGGCTGAGACAGCAGCTCACTTAATTATTTTCCTGTTCTGCTGACCCTCAGGACGCCCATCCCGAGGTGGGCAGTAACTAGAGAGTCCGGCTGGGCTCCAGTCTGGATCTGCCTTCCTTACAAAGCACTGCAGATGACCAACACCTGTGAAGAGACTTCCACTCAACTCCTATCACTTGATGACGAAAGTTTCACATCTAACCACACACCCATGCTCAATTATCTATATACTCCAATCAATAACTCAACATGTATTACCTGTTTTGAAACTTATTTTCTGTTACCTTGGATTTACTTATTATATTAATAATACATTTGTTAAGCTAATCACTGTAATGCTTTGTATATACACTGAAGGGCATAACGGACAGACTGATCCATAGAATTGCGTACAGACGTATTGCATTTCTCTGTAGCTCGTTGGAAACGATATGTATTGTAGAAGAGTGTCTATATAAATGAATATCATGAAAATGAACTTAACTTTAACTGAATATTAACTTATAATCTGGCAAGTCTGGTATTGTTGGACTCCAAGCAACGATTCAGGAGTCTGGGTGTGAGTGTATGAACTTTGAATAGTGTACAATTCCAAGAAAAAAACTATCTAATTAGATGGTGCTTTTTGTTTCAAAACTCCTCAGAGCTCCTTCCAGTGGCATCGTGAGTGATAGAATCAAACATGGGAGTTTCAGAATAATCTGTTCATGTGTTCATAAAAATACAGCATTTTAGCACATAATTTTGACAAACGGTTCAGAACATAAGAAAAAAAAATTGCCATTTTCCATATTCAGTGATAGTAGCTGCGCCATTATGCAGAATAAGTTGTTCTCAAGTCATGCTTGTGATGGAAGTGCATAAGTTTAGTCTGAATCCCCTATAAAGGCGTTGGAGAATATAGCCTTGAGAAGTGCATTTTTTTGCTGCACGCGCATTTAAAATTTGTTTGTAAATGGTTGCACTGAGTCAACCTCAATCTCCATAACTTTTGTACATCAGCATGGTCTGAAGATGATCTGGTAATATTCCTGTGAAATCGGAGACAATGGCCTAGGACGACAGTTCGAAAAAGTAGGTTTTTCGATAATCAAATGGCAGGAAAATTTTTCATGACGGAAAATGACATCATAGGGTGCAAGTCGAATCAGCTTGAGCAGAATTTTTGCTTCTTACAGCCACTTAGGGTTCAAAAGTTATTAGCATAAACATTAGCGGAAAATTTGGACCAGGCAGGCGCTAAATTCTCACAGATTTTTACTTATACAGTTCTGGCAAGGGCTGCCACCAGACCCCAGAGCAAGAATAATAATAATAATAATAATAATAATAATAGAAACGCTTAACGGGTTTCAATAGGTGCCTGACGCACACAGCTTTGGTGTTTGGCCCTAATTATGCCAAAATGGCAGTTCCTTTCAGTCGGGTCTGCGTTGACGATTACGGACCTGACCGACAATTGGGGATCTGTCTTCAGAGACCACCCATTTTGAGTGATTAAAAAGCGAGCTAACGCACATTGGCATGTCCACGCTTTCTCTGCCCACTGTGCAGGTATAAATATAGAAGTGATGCTGAACCGTGATTCCTTCGCACAAAAAAAAATTGCAATATATGCACTTCTCTTTACTCAAAAGGTGTCCACATACAGCTCGAAAGCTGTTAATACAATAAAATTCTAAAAGAATTAAAACTACATAAGCTAAAATGTAAATGCTGTGAACTGGAACAGCTTTTCAATATATTGGGTGAGGCTTACGTTTCTCTTTGTATTATTTAAGACATGATCTCTCTCCTGGGTTAGTCCTGTACAGAATGACCACGTTGATTGCTATATGACTAATAAACGCGTTCTTGCACACACACCCTGATTTATGCTCATTAGCTAGCTTTGCGAGGTGTGTAAGTACTTGTCACCTGTTTTTTAAAATATTAAATCATAATGAAATAAAGTACTTTTTGTATTTCTTCAATAATAGTCGATTGATTTTAGGGTAGTTAGAGAGGACAGAATGTCAAATTATTATGTCTGCTATTCTGACTCGTGTCTAATTGATGGCTTCTTTATTAATTTAATTTATAAATTGAAATACTAATTTTAATAAATAAGGATTAATAATATATATATATATATATATATATATATAATTTTATAATTTATGCAGTGCAAACTGATTAAATTCAATTTCTGTATATTTCCCTACTTGTCATCACAGGTAGAAAGGCAAAATATTGAAATTATTTTAATTGATTGACAGCAATAATACAAAATGAAGAAAGCTTATTAATTTATATTAAAAAAAGTATTAATCTGGCGTTGAAATATCTGCACAATTGATGTGTATTTAACCTAACACTTCTCTGCCATCCACTCTAACTCGGATTTTGATAACCAAATGTTGACGGTATGGATCTCATGCTTTCTTGCTATGCGCTACACTGTAAAACCGAATTAGTTAGATCTTCATTTAATAAAAAGCACAAACCGCATTGCCTTTAAAAACAACTAAAGTGAAATATGAATAGTATGTTCTACTGACAAACAAGTTAGTTGAGTGTAGTTCACTTACTGACACAGAGACTCCAGAAAAGACTGGTGTGGTGAACTGTAAGCAAAGACAGACTGTTGAAGTGTGTGCGCAAAGTGTGTGTGTGTGTGTGTGTGTGTATGTGTGGTGTAATGTGTGTGTGTGTGTGTATTGTGTGTGTGTGTGTGTGTGAGTGTGTGTGTAGGTGAGTGTGTGTGTGTGTGGTAGGTGGAGTGTATGCTGACCTTAAGCTTTGTGATCAATTGCATCAAAAACTCTTGAATCTCCTCACTGATCTCCACATGTATTCCTTCCTTCTTTAATTCAATGTAACAAGTGATTTATTCTTGCATCAATAGGAAGAAAATTACAACTACAATAAAATAAATGGAAGCTCAAGGAGCCTGAACCAAAGGGAACACTGATTCCATAATGGTGACTCAAACTAAAACATTTTAGGAACAGCATCAGTTTATGAAGTCCAGAAACATGTGATGTTCTTCCTCAAATGTTTAGTTTGTATTGATATTCAATATCTAAGATGACTTTGGGAAATCAGTGAATGCAAACAGAAGAAAAATAACTGCAGAAGTGAGGACAAGGAGAGAAAGAATTGGTGATGCCTCACTCTAAACCTAAATTTATTTATTTCTTGAAAAATGCCACTCAAAAATCCAATCAATTAATCTTAACTTGGACTTTCTTGAGTAAACAAGACATGGTATGAACAGATTACTGGATTTTTATACTAAGTTAAGATGAAAAAATAGTATTATTTGAACAGCTGTTGATTTACAGCGTGGCCTCAGAAATTGCCACTACACCTTTAATTTATAGTTAATAATAAAGTGTTAGTATGAAAACATTCTAAGCGTTATCTGGTAAATGGTGCATCTCTAAATGATGTTGGTGTAATTTTAAATACTCACTGTTGCTGCAGATGAACTGGATGAGTATCACTACAGGAAATATCATGAAACTGTCCATTTCATCATAGCAATACCAGCCTCTGCCATCAGGTTGTCCAGACCAGTTCAGATATACGAGGATCACCCTGAAGACCACTGCCATTTATCAACACCTGCCTTCTGCAGCCTAATCCAGACATACTGAACACCTAGCATCATTCACACTCTTCTTCAGCCTGCTCATGTCGTTTGCAAGTTAAGGAAGCGGTGCATGATCTGTGTAATTTCTTCTGCAGTATCTCTGAGCTCAGTCCAGTTCTTCCTCCAAGCATAAAGTGATACTGACGCTGAACACATTCAGACTACTTGGAGCAGAGAGCTGCATATGAGTGGTTTGATTTAATGCCATAACAGGACAACCTGATGAAACTATAAACCATAAATAAAACTACAACACATCACATCAGGTTAAAAGAACGAATATAGAGTTTATTCCATTTGGAGGGAAGAATACATTGAAAAAATTCATATTCATCTTATGATTAAAACATAATCATACATATACATATAACTCAATTCAGCCATCAGATAATATGAACATCTCAAAGTCTAACACCAGGCTGAATAACAGCATGAGTTGTTCTTACTTTATGAGGTCTATTTATCCTGAGTCTGATGCTCTGTTCGCAGCTTTAAACTATGGATTATATCTGCTTTGGTCCTCATCCAGCGCCTC
>JAGHMJ010003671.1:0-55625 GCA_018749465.1 Paracanthobrama guichenoti
CAGCTCTATGTTTCTTCGCATACAGTGAGCTTACCGTTCACAAGATTAACCGAGATGCAATGATATAAAACATTGGATGTCTAATGTTCCTGCAACTTAGTTCAGAAAAAAAGCAAGATTTTTCAATTATTGGACGAAACTCTGCAAGTAGTAACTGAATACTGTCTAACACTCGAGTGAAAAACAATATGTCCAGAGTCCGCAAAATGCGTCAGTTAGGAACCTGGGTGCTGCTCTTTGATACCAATCTTTCGTTGCAGAGAAAGCCACGTTTTTATAGCATCAAAACTACATTCTACGCCAAAATATATCTAAATTCATTACATCACTTTGTTACAGTATGAACAGTTGTTTAATAGTTCGTGTCTCAAAGCTGAATTACTGTAATGTGCTTTACTGGGTGGTGCCCTGCTCACTTAATAAACAAACTCCAGCTGGTCCAAAGCGCGGCAGCTGGGAGCTCTTGCAGAACAAAGGCCAGCCATAATGGCCCAGTTCTGTCAACACTTCCCATTGGCTCCCCTATTAGAAGCATCAGAATAAATTTTTAAATCTTGCTTTGTGCCCACAAAAACTCAATGGTTTAGCTCCATTGTGTTGACTCATAACTGTGCTCCATCGTCTATTGGGTCACTCAAACTCTGGCAGTTGATAATACTGGAATATCAAAATCAACTGCGGCGGTCGATACTTTTCTATTTAGCGCTAAACTCTGGGACAAGTCTTCTAGCATTGTTGAAGCAAGACACACTCTGTCAGTTTAAATCTAGACTAAAAAGCGCATCTCTTTACTATCAAACACATAAGAACATTATCAATTTCTATTACTCAAATCGATACCAAATGATTGTCAGGCTGCATTAACTGGGTCGCCAGGTCCAGGGACACCTTCCCATAACACCTGATGTCACCGTTGCATCGCAAGAGAATAGCATCGCTAATGTTAGTCTCTCTGTTTATACGAGGTTTACTGCGAGTCAGCCAGATCAGGCCATTATCCAGATCAGATGGTGGACCAGCGCCTGGACATGACCAACGCATCCCTGGAAGTGTCTGCAGAACATGTCAAATAAACTCCCCGTAAATGCTGCCGAGCTTGCGACATCCTCATTAAACCCGTCTTCGGCGTGTGACTCAATCTCTGCGAATAATCTAACAAATATCTATTTGCCTAATATGAATTAAGACCTGCTATGTTGCCAGAATTATAATCATACACTGTTTGTTAAATCGGCCAGAGGAGAACTGGCACCCGACTGAGCCTGGTTTCTCCAAGGTTTTTTTCTCCATTCTGACCCTGAAGGGAGTTTGGTTCCCTTGCCACACGTTGCCTCTGGCTGGCTTTGCTCAGTTGGGGACACCTAGAAATTTCTTCTATATTACCCGATCTGCCCGCATTGATGCTATATGATACCCAAATTAGCTGGATAACATCACCATTTCACCAGAGCACGGCTATGGCCTGAAGTCTGTTGCATTATTTTGCTTTTAACAATGTGAAGCTGCTTTGAGGCTCAAATTGGACATGTTAAAAAGCGCTATATAAATAAAATTGATTTGATTTGATGATTTACGATACTGTGTAGAGTAAGAAAGCGGTTTGTGTCAACAGAAATGTTAAAAACATGGAAATAACAAATATTTCCATGGTGAGCTTATCGAAAGGATTTGACCAGTGTAGTAATGCATGATGACAAAAAACACTTTTTATTTTGGTGGCAGTCACTAATTTACAATAACTAGGTTTTGAAGCATGATTTAAATGTTCTTGGGTGAGTAACTACATTTTTGCAGATATCTACAAGAGCTCTCTGATGTTTCCAGCAAATAGTTGGCGACAAATGTGTAAAATAAAATATTATATACTCTAAATAAATATTTGTGCGTTTTAGTCACTATTGCAAATTCTTTGTAACCAATTGCAAACGACTCTTTTGCACAGACGATGCCAAAACAAATGCAATTGGATTAAATCAGTAAGAAATTCTAATCTGACCAGACTTAAGAATCGAAATAGTTTTTGGGTGGGAAAAGCCTCCTTCGAGGAATTGAGCCAAAGCGACTGAGAAATGCTACTGTAAACAGAACCGATGGGGTAGAGCGCCGTGTGCTGTGAACCAATGCAGGGAGTTCACTAACTCCAGATGGGGGCAGTAGTGCACCATCCAGGTCACACTTCCGTTAAACCCCAAAGAAGAAGAAAGAGGAAGAAGAGAGGAGGCGCCAAATTTTGTATCTACAGCTCACAGATACAGTGAGAGAAATTTTTAAATAAATACAGGAATGAATCATGAATCTTAAGGAAGGCAAAGGTGAGGATTATTTACTCATGCTACTTTAAAGTTAAAGTAACGAACTCAATCTTCGCATATGATACTTTACCAATAGCCGAAATGTTTACCTTACACATCTAAAGTTAATAAACAGAAGATATTTATTGCACTCAGTACACGTTCATGTTGCCCCAGTATGAGCTTTATTTATCGTTAATAATATCACGCCCATTTAGTGTAGCTCTCTTATTAATGTGTATGTTTTATATTTCCTTTCAGCAGCCGCGGAGACAAACACCAACAGGTACGTCAATATAAACACAGCTAAAAGATGGTAAACACACATTAACAGGTGAGCTCGAGGATTTATAAGCCGTTTTGACTTTTATTCATTCCAGGATATGATTTCTTGATATCAACAATTCGAAATTTTCACTGAGTTAAAAATGCTGGCCTAATTCTTGATATCAGGAAGTAGTTTTCTTCTAGTAACAGTGGCGAATTTTGATAATCAGCAATGACGTATTCGAAGGCACAGAAGTATGAATTCTGTGATGTGAAGAACTGGTAGCTTTGCCAGTTCACTTGATATCTGTGTTAGTATTTGCACTAGTGAAATGTCACCATAAGCTGCCGTTCAAAATTCAATTGTTCAATTCCTGATCAATATCATTTCAAATATCTAAAATAAAACTCTTATTAGTAACAATCACATTCGCGATATCAGAAATGAACATGCGTCACTAGTGCCAATTTCAATTATTGATGTCCCAAAATTGAATTTGGATGGCAGCCTATGGTGACATTTCACTAGTTCAAGTTAGTGTCAAAATCCTGTGAATGAATAAAAATCGAATGGCTTGCCTTTTATAGCCATATGGGAATTGTTGATATCAAAAATTGTTTTTACTGGTTGAGAGCTTAATTTCACATATCAAAGAAATAGGAATTTTCATATCAATAATTACTGTTACTAGTAAAAATATAATTCCTGACTCCATTTTCACCAATTGAAATGTTAATTATTGGAAATATCATGTAAATGTATTTGAGCATGTTACATTTGTTCTTACGATATCAATAATCAGAAGAAGTAATTTCAGATATCTATAAGGCAATCACATTCATGATCGTCAGATATTAACAGTATCTCTATTGATATATGAAAAAAATAAAGATTTTTACTTGTTAGCAGTCCATTTTATTGATATCAAGAATTAGACATTTTGCTCTATGCCCAAAGTGTTGAATATATTTTTTCCCCAGGATATGAATTTGTGATATCAAATTAAATTTCCACTAGTAAAAATGTTAATTCTTGTTAATAAAACAATGATGTGGTCTCTTGCCAGAAATATGGTCTAGTCGATCAGAATTTAGTTTTAACTGTAGTAAAAAGCTAATTCGCAAATATCTATATTCATATTCACTCCGATGAAATATCACCACTGTTCAAGTGCAGTTGTTGATATCAAGATTTTAGCTATTACAAGTTAGAAATTACCATTTATTTTACAAAACCTTTATTTTTAATATAAAATAATTATGTGGTTATAATTGCAAATGCACTGTTCTTGATATCAACAATTGGTGAGATTGGTAAGCCACCTTTAAGCTTCAAGAATGAAAAATGTCCTGATATTTTACTCACCACATCTCATCCGGGCGTATTTCATATACTTACTTCATTCAGTGAATTAGATAAAAAAATGTTTGAGAAAACATTCCAGGATTTTTCTCCTCACTATAAGACTTCATGGCAGCAAAATGTTGAGGTCAAATCAATGCAGTTTCAAAGCGCTTGAAGGGGCTTCAGAGGCTCTGCTCCATCCCGGGCGGATCGAGGGACAAATTCTTATCTAACAGGCCATCTGTGAGCAAAAAAAAAAAGAATCTACTTTTAGCTTCTAAATTGCTTATCTTGCGCTGCTCCTTTGGCGTGCACCGAGATTGAGGCAATCCACGTCAAAAGAAGGTCCGCATTGATATGTAGACACCATTGCTGCCACGTGTCATTACGAAGCATTTTGAAGTGAACTAATCCTTTAACAATTTACCAACTGGTAAGAAAGTAAAATACTAATATCAAAGAACTAGGCTAGCATTTTTGGCAAGTGAAAATGTAATTGTTGATAATGAGAGTGCATGCCTGGGAGCAGGCCAAAAGTCAAAAGCATTGCCATAAGGTGACTCTGTTTAAAGAATGAGCGAGATTACCGCTGATGTGTTGTACCATTATATGCACACGTTTGTTCCCATTTTGTGATTCTGTTGTCAGGTTACTGAGAAATGCTATTTGTAGTATTTCCTTATGTTATCATGTAAATCGATTGACAATTGTCACCTGCAAGAAACAAATAAATTGCTTTGCTTGACATTTCTTCCCATATCCTCTTTTTGAGCATAGATCTGAACTTTGGATTGTAGGTCCTGAATGCACAGATACACAGACCTAAAGGCACAGATTTTCAGGAGTGAATGCAGCTTTACAAAAAAAAAAAAAAAAAAAAGAGTGTGCAATTTGTGTTTGATGCTGAGAATCATTTCCTCCGCTATCATCATGCACAGTGATGGAGATGCCATCAAGGTGTTTTGTGCGGGTTCGGCCAGGTGACTCAAGGCACTGCGGTTGGCAGCAAGGCGGCGATCACAGTCTAGCCATGACCGTGACCTCACAGCACTGTCAGACTACACTGCAAGCCCAGAACCTCGGACCTTCACCTACGACCATGCCAGCTGGCTGGCATGAGACACAAGCCAGGTGAGAGCCCGGGTTAGATTAGTCTTCTCTGGTGCTGAAGATCCCAGTTAAGTAATCTCATCCACTGTTCCTTGTGTCTCTCAGGAGGAGGTTTTGCCAGTGTAGCTAAAGCCTTCAGATGATCGTGCATGGCTGAGCCGGATACAAACGGCACCATTTTTGCTAAGTGAGTTCTGTTAGTGGCTTGTATAAAAATATTAGAGCTAAATACACATTCCACTTGGCGTTAATGTATTTGTTTTTCAGTGAGGCAGACTGGAGCTCAGGAAGAGACCTTCCCACATGCTGGGTAAGTGCTGCGGAATCTCGAGGTCAGATTTGTCTGTGTAGTTCTTTTGACTATGTATGCATGACACTATAACAAACGCCCGGGGCGCAACCTTTGGGGCGTAGCTCCCAAAAGTGTTTAGACATTTGAGCTCTAGTTAAAAAGTATGTTAATATCATTATAAAATATAACAAAATAATAAAACAAATGGCATTTGTTTTAGAAAATTAACTTAAACACTTTTTTTAAAAGCAGCATTATTCCACATGTTCACATTGTCAAATGTTAGTTCAACAGTTAATATGATTTTGATATGATTGCAGTATGAATTATGGGGTGAACCTGAAGGGAACTAACTGGCATCACATGCATGCTAAACTCACAAATCCTGACATCAGTCATTTAAAAATAGCTCCAGAACAGTAAAGTTGCAACGAAACCTTAGCATCATTTGTTTTGATCAAGATGACCAGGGTTACCTGCGGGTCTTAAAAAAAGTCTTAAGGGGACACAGCACAGTCAGTTTCTGCCAATCATGTTAATGCCGAGTAGCTGCTATGAAATGTAATGCATCCGTGCATATCCTGCGAAGAGTCTTTGGATTTTTATAAGATTCATAAAAGACAGAAGCAGCGTATGCACGATTCTTCCAAAAAACAGCCGAGCTTGTGCAGGCGTAGAGTAGGAAACTCAAAGATCTCACACACACACGACACACGCACACACACACACAAAAAATACATCATGGCATTATCCTGGATAACTTTTGATTCACTATACATTGTGTTGTTCACATTATATGCACCTAACTCATCAGAAAGATTGCCAACGAAAGCACAGACATCTGATGCAGTTTCACTCACGCCTGTGGTTTCCACTCATGACTGGGAGGAAAAACAAACCGCGCACACTTGCAGAACTCCGGAAAAACAAACTGCATCCACTGTTCTGTTCCCTTAGCGCTGGGTTATTTGGGAAACTGAACAAAGGTTATACTTTCCTCACAACCAAAAACACACTTCTTTAGTAGCGTTGTTGATTTTGTGGTCTAAAACAAATAGCCAGCGCTGCCGACGGCTCCTGTAACCTGAACAAAGCTTGTTACATGTAATGTGCGCGCATGTCATCCTGCATCAGGGAGAAGTGCCCATACAGAAATTCCACCAGCATAAAAAAATCTACAGGGCATGCTCAATATGTCAAAAAAAACTTTCCAAAACTTGTTCAAATCCTGAAAGTGTATGTTGGCACAGTAATGCTTTTCAAGAAGTCCAACTCGTTTTTTATTATTTATTTTTACTTTAGCCATGTTGGCATGAGAATCCAACTCTTTAACAGTGTAAATAAGTCAGAATGCATGAAATAGCATTAAAGATTTAATAAATCACTTTGTTTAAATGTTTAATGATTGCAATTAATTAGACATGCTTTTGACTCTACAAATTTAATTTAACTCATTAAAACTTAAGCAAAAAAAAAAAAAAAAAAAAAAAAAATAATTTCATAGGAGCTCAAAATTAAATGTACTAAGAAAAATCTTCCTTTATATGTTGTACTGAGAAAACTAATATCCCTAACATCCTTAAATCAAAAGATACATTTACTAGACATACAAAATGAAAATGAAGTCTTGTATTTATGTAATCTCACTCAAGTGGAGTTTATGCTTTTAAACCAAGACAAATATCTGTCAATGGGTCCCTGTTTATTTACACTTTCATTTTTCTGAATTGAGGTTTACCTACCGAGCCCATTGGCAGATTTGAGATGTGGAAATGTTTATTTAAATGCCGTCTTTCACAAAATCCACAGAATTTCTTATCCTTTTGTCATTTTGCTTCTCTAAGTAAATGTATCTTGATGCATAATAATCCTTTTCAGATTTTGCACTGTAGACAAGACAAAACTGCTGAAAAAAGAATAACTTTTGTAGTGTGATCAGAAAGAAAGTTCATTAAAGTCTTAAGTTTACCTTCCACGAAACCTGCCTGAAATCCTGGATGACTGTTTTATGTTTATCTAATGCATTGTCAATTGAAGGCGTTTTAAGCGGGATTTTAAGGATTTCGTTTACAAACCGAGTTAAAAGTTGGGACTTGCTATACAAATTGATTAAAAAATGAATGCAATAATTTACAAATCTCATAAACATAATATTTTTATTCTAATGAAATATAGATAACATATCAGCACTATTTTGGATTTCATGAGAGCTACACGTTCCAAGAATTGGGACAGGTGGCAATAAGAGGCCGGAAAAAGTTCAAATGTACATATGAGAACAGCTGGAGGACCAATTGCAGCTTGGTAGATCAATTGCAACATGATTGGGTATAAAAAAGAGCCTCTCAGAGTGGCAGTGTCTCTTCAGAAGTCCACGCAAGATGGGCAGAGGGAATCACATATTCCCAATGCTGCTGACCAAAAGCGGTGGGCACTATCAGAAAGAAAGGTTTCTCAGAGAAAGAAAAACTGCAAGAGAGTTGGAAGTTATCATCATCTACAATTGCAAAAATATCATCAAAGATTCAGAGAATCTGGAACAATCTCTATACGTGAGGTCAAAGGCTGGAAAACCATACTGGATGCCCACGTGATCTTCATTGCATAGGGCGGCACTGCATCACATACAGGAATACTACTGTAATGGAAATCTACAACATGGAGCTCAGGAATACTTCCAGAAAAGCATTTATGCATTGAACACGATATCCACGATGCCGTGCTTCGTTGCCGACTAAAACTCTATAAGGTCAAAAAAGAAGCCATATCTAAACACTTATGATCCAGAGGCGCGGGCGTTTTCTCTGGGCAAGGCTCATTTAAAAGGGACTGGCAAGAAGTGAAAAACTGTTCTACATGATCAAGCGCGAGAATCAAAAATTTGAAGTTATTTTTAGCGGTTTGGGGCGTAGCCATGTAATTGGGACTAAGAAGGTTAAGAGACAGCCCAGAAGTTGTTCTCAGCGCTCAGTTCAGAAGCCTGCATCTCTGATGGGGTATGAGTTTATGATGGTGCGTGTAGCATGGGCAGCTTACACATTGTGTACAGGCACCATCAATGCTGAAAGGTATATCCCAAGTTCCTGGAACAACATACTAACCACATCAAGGCGTCGTCTCTTTTTCAGGGAAAAGACCTTGCATTTTCCAACATAGCAATGTTGCAGACCACATACTGCATCAATTACAGCATCATGGCTGCGTGGGAGGAGAATCCGAGATTACTGAAATGGCCAGCCTGCAGTCAGAATCTTTCACACATAGAAAACATTTTGGCGCATCATAACGAGAAAGATGCACCACTAAAGAAGACCTAAGGCAGTTGAGCAGCTAGAAGCCTGTATTGAACAAGAATGGACAGCATTCTATTCCTAAACTTGAGCAGCTTGTCTCCTCAGTCCCCAGGCGTTTGCAGTCTGATATAAAAGAAAGAGAGAAATTGCACACAGTGGGAAACATGTATTTGTCCCAACTTTTTGAAATGTGTTGAAGTGCCATGAAATTTAAAATCAACTTATTTGCCACCAAAATGATACATTTTCTCATTTAAAACAGTTGATTATGTCATCTATGTTGTATGATGAACTAAAATATTGAAATTTGAAACTTCCATCATTACAATTCTGTTTTTGTTCACTGGTTGTACAGTGTCCCAGCTCTTTTGGAATCGGGTTTGTACTTTGCACATATCACAAGTAGATCTGTGTGAAAGATTTATTGTGAATACACACACTGAAAATATATGTATTTTGTGTGTGTAGGTCCCTAAGAGCTGGATAATTTTCAGATAAACTGCGTGGTGTGATTCACTCGCCAGTTTTGCAGAATACCTCTTCTTCCTCATCATTCGAGAGGTGAGCAGGTGAGATGAGTTTCATTCAATATAAAATGAGATGCAAGAACCATTTTCTTTTTAGAACCAGCTAAAAAACTTTCAAGAATAATGGGGAAATGAGTGAGAAATTTATATGTGGTTTCTAGAATGTCTGTGTTGTCCCACTGAATTAGGCATTACATTGCCGTAAAATAGGGAGCTCTGATGTAGGGATATGTTCTGTGTAAAGGATTAGTAATTAGAGCTACGTTTCGATCTTTGCTATGTGTCATTACTTTTGTAGGAGAGGCAGAGTACAAAACATTTCCTACATGTTACAATGGTATTAGGGCTACTAGGCGATATGGCAATGTCATATCATTATATAAACTGATGTCTCCAAAGCATATCGCAATATTGATTTATAACAGTCAGTTACCAGAAGATCATTGGCAATATCGGGAAAAAATGACAAATATATACAGAATAGCCCCATGAATTACCATACACTTATTTTCAAATTGCAATTGCATGAATATTTGAAATATTTCCTATAGGCTAGAATTTAGTAAGATTAGGATTAGAAAATTTGTTCCAATTCTTGATACCATTTTTGTGCTTGCTGTGCGAAATGTAGAAACAACTTACAGACAGTATATTTTAAATATTTGTTTTGAGTGTGAATACCAATATCACTGATACTAATACTGATATAGCCTACTGACATTAATGATAGATATTCAACATTACAGTATAATTAGAAAGCCATCAATTTCAACAATAGGCTTTAAAAAATAACAACTTTTAATTTAAGTAAACTTAAGACAATCTTCACACCAAGCCCTTTATAATAAATGTCATATTTACCTGCTTAGCCTTCCCTACCTGTCTAACAGAAATACAGAAATTTTTATAAAGCTATCAAACACTTTACAGTCTTAACTTCATAAATTATAAATTAAATATTGAGATTAATCACTTATTAAAGCTGCAATTTTCTGTTATTTACCTTGTGTGCTTTGATTATAGCAGCTGGTTTTATTAAGAGCTGCTGTCACTTTAAGATCTGCCACTGCAGAACATGATACAGATCTAGCGCACAATTTTTACTCCACAACTCTTTGAATTAATTTAACATTATTTAACTAACTTAAGGCTGCTCTTATGAGAATACTTGACTAGAAACAGGCATTTTGGCATAATTCTGTGTGTTATTGTTTGTTCAAGCATGAAAATTAACTTGATGCTGGTGTCGCGTTGTGTGTGTCCTCTTTCCCAATGCGTTGTGTGTAGCTAATGTCAGTGATGGGACATTTACAGACATTAAACTCTCTTGTCGTGGTGCTCGATTGTTTTAAAAGCATTTGCGTGAATAAGGGAATAGTGATCATATAATATAACTCTAGCCGAAAGATCAAAGAAAAAAGCAGATGTTGGAATTAATTTAGCATTGAGGTGGATCGCGATTAACTCTAATTTTGACAGCACTACAAAAAATACATAATTATGTCAAAAAATATCCTAGCGTCAGGTTTGTCGTCTTTTTTTTCACGTAAATGGATTTGAGAAAGAGAAAAAAACAGCAGGCCTAATGGAGGGCTGTGCACTGACGACAGCCCCTATACCCACTACCACCATTAATGTTAATCAAGAGACAAAAAGAAAGAGGCAAATTACTCACTGTACTACGACAGAATAACTTTTTGTAGCTTTAAGAGAGACTTTTTTGAGATCGTTCCTGTCAGAAACATCATTTTGTACTGTTTAGAATTTGGTCCAAATATTTTTCTCTATTACACATCTTATTTTAGAGATGCACTGATAAAAAAGTGTGCCGATACTGATAGTTTGATTTTCTTATGGAGACAAAACCTCTCCCCCAAATAATGCTGCAAACACAGTGCATCTGAGAATTCATTATTTTTTTCAGATTTACCACAAACAATACTATAATGACATATAATGACAAGCGTGAAAAGAATGTTTGAAATTTTTGCACATTTTATTAAAAATAAAAAATGTAAAAAATTCACATGTACATAAGTATTCACAGCCTTTGCTCAATACACTTTGGCCCCAATTACAGCTTTTCAGTCTTTTTGAGTATGAAGCTCAAATTGAGCTTGGCACGCTATTTCTGGGCAGTTTCTCCCATTCATCTTTGCAGGACCTCTCAAGCTCCATCAGGTTGGATGGGGGAGTGTCGCATGCACAGCTATTTTCAGATCTCTCCAGTGATGTTCAATCGGGTTCAAATCTGGGCTCTGGCTGGCCACTCAAAGGACATTCACAGAGTTGTCCTCGCAGCCACTCCTTTATTATATTGGCTGTGTGCTTAGAGGTTGTTGTTCTGTTGGAAGATGAACATTCACCCCAGTCTGAGTCCCAGCCAGCACCGCTCTGGAGCAGGTTTTCATAGAGGATGACTCTGTACATGGCTGCATTCAGTCTTTCCTGCGATCCAGACTGATCTCCCGAAAGTTCCTGTCCGCTGAAAAACATATCCCACAGCATGATGCTGCCTCATCCATGCATCACTGTACTGGGATGGTTTTGGCAGGTGATGACCCGGTGCCTATGCATATATATTTATGGCTTACTTTGCCTTGCTCTCCAGACACAGCGCGCCATTCAGGCCAAAAGAGTTTCGTCAGACCAGAGAATTTTGTTTCTAGTGGTCTGAGAGTCACTCAGGTACCTTTTGGCAAACTCCAGGCGGCCTTTTACTGAAGTGGCTTCTGTCTAGAAGGTTGTTCTTACTGGCAGGTTCTCCTCTCTCTCCACAGAGAAGCGGCTGGAGGAGCTCTGTCAGAGTGACCATCGGGTTCTTGGTCACCTCCCTGACTAAGGCCCCTTCTCCCCGATAAGCTCAGTTTGGCGCGACAGCTCACAGGAAGGATCCTGAGTGGTTCCCAAACTTCTAACTTCCATTTATGGATAATGCTGCGACCTGTATGCTCATTGGGACCTTCAATGCTGCAAAACGCAGTAATATCTTGGTTGGTCTACAGACAATTCCTTGAACTAAATGAAAGCAGTTTGTGGTCTGACATGCACTGTTAACCCGTGGGACCTTACTTAGACAGGTGTGTGCCTTTTCCAAATCATGTCAATCAACTGAATTTACCACAGGTGGACTCAAATCAAGTTGTGAAACATCTCAGGATGATCAGTGGGAAACAGGAGCATACCCTGACCTCAGGAATTTTGAGTGTCATGGCAAAGGCTGCTTGGGCCACTTGTTACTTACAGCCCAGTTACACACATTTAGCGGCGAATCAAAGCGGCATTTATCATTCCAATTTAAGTGATAAAATGGACAGAATTTGAAAGATGACACTTTCTTTTTAGAAGTAACAGAAAGCATAAGTGCTATTTGGAATTTAAACGTAGTGATCTTCTATTTTAAAAAATAATAATTATCAGTAAGGCCCTGTTTTTATTTTGATCTATTGGTCTAATAAAAAGTTAAGAAAGTACAAGTTAAGAAAAATAAGTAAATGGGTACCACTACCTGTGCCTATTTTTTTAAACTTTTTTTTTTTAAATTGAACACAGGGGATACTACGATGACGGGAGGGGACATGTTTGGATTCAGTTGTTGTTGTTGTTTTTTTTTTTTTTTTTTTGTAGCTACAAGATGTTAATTTGTGGGAAGCGTGATGGGAGAATCATAGCCCACTAAGATCTTTTGGTCATGGCCATGCAGTGTAAAAGGCACAAAGGCCGTCACCAAAATGCCATACCAGCTCCAAGTAAAACCACTCCTTTGATCCCACTTAAACACAAAGAGCTCTTTTAAGAGCCACCTATATAGTCTTTCTAAAAGAGCCTTGATCTTTGATCTCTCTCATTGGAGGTAATTAATCAGATCCCTAGGAGTGTTAAGTACTGCTAGCGTCAAGTTTACATGGATGAACCACACTGTTTATGTGTGGACTGATGGTAGAATATGGTGAATTGTTGCGATCGCGACTTGAAATGTAATGGTACCAGTCTACAGTCAAAGGTAGTTTTTGCTAATTCCAACTCTATCTTTGGAGTCTCGTCATATTTCTCGAGTTGGCGTTCTGTTCTCCAATGAGCCTGTTCTTCACATTTAATAGTTTCAGTATCAGATATTAGTAGCTGTCTCTCTGTCCGTGGCTTTTTACTGATGATCAGAGTTCATGACAGCCATCTGAGAAATTTCATCTCACTGTCGAGTGGAAACGCCTTTCTCATTCATAGGCCTGTTATAAACTGCCTGTCCAAGTAGATTGACTTTTATTGAATAGTTTTCATCATTCCTGAATGAGAACTATCAACAAATCATTTGAATGAAGTTTCAAATGAAGGATTTCATTACGAGCACTAACTATATATAAAGATTTATTGCTAGATTGTGACTGAAACATTAATACATTGTTTTTACTTGGATTAGATGATGGTTTACAAATGTGAAGGCAAGAAAGCGCTAAGCCGTAGCTTATTAGTATTTCAACCGTTATTGTTTGCTTCATTTTGATACAGAACTCAACGTATGTATGATTAATAATTGCTCAAACAAGTGAAGGCTAGAGACAAGCAACAGTTTCATTGTCAAGCTCTCACTGAAGAGTGAACTATAACAGCACAAACATCACTGAACCTGGATTTATATATAGTTTAAATATGAAGCTCATGTAAACAAACTACAATATTTCCAACAAGGATAATAAATGCTGACAGAAGATTCAAACTTGGACCCAGGAATATGAACCGTGTGAGTCTTTTAAACACGTTAATATCAGATTGAAGTTTCTTCCTCTGTTATGGCCAGACTGACTTTGATCTTCAACCCAGATGAAACCATAGAAAAAGCATACATTATTGATTCAGTGAGTTACCATCATCTGGGAAAAATATTGATCTACTTATAAGCATATAAAAAGACAAACAGTAATAGTGTCTGTCAGTGAGAGGAGTAATGTGTGAGGAAGATCAGACAGAAGTGTTACACCTCTCGCTCTGTAACATTTGTAAAGAAGCAGCCGACTGTCGCGATGGCCGGGGCATCACGGACAAGCTGCCAGAAGAACACTGTAGATTTGGAGGACAGAAATTCACAAAGGCTGAGCGTGACACTGTGAAAAGCACTTACAAGCATTATTCCAGCAACGATTCACAGACTCCTGAAGGGGCGTTCAGAAAGTTTTCTCGAGAACCCAAAAGTTTTGTGAGTGGATATAAAAAGCCTTCAAATGTTTTACCTCCATCACATATTCCTCCACCATTTTTTCCCTTTTATGTCCCTCAGAACTGTATTTTTGACCCTATGAACATATATGAGCACAAACTTGATTCATTCCTTTCTGCTATCAAATGAAAATAATAATAATGAATAAAGTCTCTAATGTGTTTGATCTGATTTACTATTATAATGCTGAAGCTGAAACACTCTTGATTTCATTGAGTTGTGGAATGTTGTTTGAGGAATTGAATTTCACTATAGTTCAGTGTATTTCTGCATGTGATTTGATAGTTCTTTTGTTAGGTGTGAGTTATGTGAAGCGATAATCCGCAGTTCTGTCGCAAAACTCTCTGAGTGTTTGATAATGGCTATGACTTAATGTTGATGTTTGAGTCTTGAAGGAATAGATCTGCTGCACTGCTTGTGGCAGAAGTAGGAACATGCTGCTGCTGAAAATACACGAGAATGGCCGGGCAGATCTATACAGGTGTAGGAGGTTTCTGAAAGCGCTGCACTGCTACAGCCAAATGCCGGCGAGTATTAAGGCTGAGCAAGCGAGCTCATTGGCTACTGATACAGCAAGAACCAATCAGCTGTGAATAGAGAATGATGTGATTGCCAGCAGACTGAGGTAAAGATAATCAACCTAGAGTTTCATGACAGAACTTTGTATTTGTCAATAACTGTCCAGCAGAAGTGAAACCAGAGACTTGTATATAACTATTCATGTGGCGTAAAATGTGAATGTGAACTAAATGTTTTAGACACACCCTCAGTTACAGACTCCACGTGACTCCTCACACCTCTGACTGAGATCCAGCTGCGGGTTAGCGCTCCTCTGTCTGTTTTACAGAAGTAGAAACCCTCATGTGACTTTGAAACAATAGTGATGCTCATCTCTCCTGTCGTCTGATTCTGGATCAGTGATCCGTCCTTTATAGAAATCAGGCGCTCAGGATCAGAGGGGGTTTGATAGATCGATGTAGAAGCTGTGCAGAGTCAGAGTCTCTCCCTCAATCACAGGATCCAACAGAACTCAGAATCACTTCACCATCCTACAAACACAAGAAATACAATCAACGAGAAATGGCAGTGATGATACAGGCTGAACTTAATCGAGAGCATATTCAATTATTATTAAGATCTGGAGGGTCAAAGAAACATTCCACAGTTTATCCGAAAAAACCGATACTTTTTATTCAGCAAGGATGCAATATCAAATGTATTGTATATATGCATTGAATAAGTAAAAGGGATAATGTACACCCAGCCGGTTATTATACATGAAGGTAAACCCGAAAGTGATCTTTGAAGTCACTCTGAAGGGGTTTTATTCTCAATGATCTTCTTTCAAGCTAATTTCTTTCCATCTATCCTCATTATGCTACATGTCTCAAGTAAATTAGACACAAAATATTTTGTCTTGAGTTTAAATATTTTTATTAGCTTTTAATAAATATTATTTAAAACTATTTTCTCTTTTCCGCAAAGAAAAGCAGTTTCCAAACTGCTTTAAGCCTTTATCTATTGCTGAAAAGATTAGTTTTTACCACATATATGTTAGAAGAGGATAGTTCTCCAAAAAATGAAAAATTAGCCCATGATTTTTGCTCCCTCCGATCATCCTATGAGTGTATATGACATTCTTCGTTCAGAAGAACACAATTGGAGTTAATGTTATATTTAAAAAGCCCAGGCTAATCCAAGCACTTTATAATGGCAGTAGTTGTAGCTGTTTTTAAGTCCATAAAAAAAAAAAATGCACACCTGTCCATCAATTAATATGTGCTCCACACACGGCTCACAAGGGGCTTCTAGGCGCGTCGATGCATTTATGAGTAGTATCGTTCAATATAACTCGTAGTACGGATGGCGCTGTGCTGAATGTTACCTGGGGAATAACATACGGCAGCAAGAATATGTGATTGACCAATCAGAATCAAAGTATTCCACAGAGGTATACAGCCATTTCCAACCCGTACTTTCTATTCAAAGAATAAAGTTAAAAAATATATTACAATTTTCACAAAAATATGAAGCAGCAAGAACTGCTTTCAACACAAGAAATCAAATCAAATCAAAATCACCTTTATTTATATAGTGCTTTTACAAATTAGAATTTGTTTCAAAAGCAGCTTCACGAGTATTAACAAGAAAACTAAATGCAACAGAACTTGATTCGGCTGTACCAGCCGCTCTGTAGTAGCGGTGATGTCGCGCAGATCATTTCAATTATCATATAAAGTGACAATCGGTATCTATAGTTGAAATTTAGGTGTCCCCAACTGGAGCACAATCAGAGGCGGATATTAGTGGTATTTTTGCTCTACTCAGAAATTACATTTTCAAGTATACACTTTTAACAGTTTTGTACCACTTGCCTCTGAGTTGTGGTTTATTCTATTTACCTTGTTGCCTCAGTGGAAAACTGAGAAGAGCGTGAGATAGCAATGTGCATTTCACTGTGATGGAAGCATCTCAAAAAACATCCGGCACTCCCCATCTGATGGGTGTAATGTCAGGAAAGCCAGGGCCCTTGAACATGACAGGAGCTTGGCATGTTTGTTCATGACAGAAGCTGATGTTATGGATCTCTGCATATTGGACATCTCTGACAGACTCCATACTTGGCTGGAGCCCATGTGTGTGCAAGCCTTCCCATCGCCTTGATATCAACAGCTGCCCAAAAACACAATATATTAGAGCTGCTGCATGAGAGCATACCTCTCCCAAACCTGCCTTACAGAGTTGCAATGAGCGAGAGAAAATCGAATAAACTACATTTTATTAATTTAGCAGATAATTTTTATCCAAAGAGACACAAGAGGAGGAATACCACAATCTTAAGGAGGCAATGACATTAGAAATACTAGCAATACAACGTTTCAAACATTGTACAAAAAAGGGGGTGCAAGCTAGAACAAGGAGGAGAATAAGAGGAAAAATAAATTCTTGCTTGCTTTCTGTAAATTAACATCTTCAAATGAGCTCCACACTTTTGTCCTCATTCGCATGCCCGGCTTTGAGATGAATGACCTAAGAGGAAACAAATAGGGCGAATTTACATTTTTAGTAGTATGATATATGGGGTACATCAGCTTATGAAAATGTATCTAACAAGTTAAACATTAACAGTTTTAACTAGTGTAGATCAGAACTATTATTATTATTATTATTATTATTATTATTATTATTAAGGACAGATCATCTGCTGTCAGACACACTGAGTCACAGAGAGACTCAGATTCTCGGATTGTGCTTCAAGCTGCCTTAAACAACAGCTGTATGAAATCCTCCTCACGCCCTCGCTGATGCGGATTTCATTAAAAGTCTCTTTCAGACTGTTTGCTGAACACACAGCAGAGGACGCGTTTGGGCTTTTAGTAGCACTTTTACTTAAACTATCCATCAAATTTACACGACTTTTCCACGTGGCTGATGCTCTGCCTTGATTTGATCTGATGGAGCAAAATAAACAAATCCTCTTGGCGCGTTTTAGTCTCTAATGAAAGCTCAGAACCTCTGCTTGGTGTTCACTTTGTTTTGACTGTGACAACTCTTTTACCGCTTCAGTTTTTGCCTAAATGTGAGTATGAGAGAAGAAAACACACGCGCGAAGGGCTCGGGAAGCGAACAGACGCCGAAGCGGACGGGTTGAGTCTATAAGGTTCTCATGTGTTATTTAAGAACGCAGCGCCGCGCAGGCACATCGATCATTGCTAAATCCAGAACAGGTTTTGAAAGATTTCGGAACCGATCAAGGCGATGGCGAAAACCGCCCACAGCGGCTGCTGCCGCCCGGCCGCGCGCCAAAAAGAAGTCCGCCGCAGAAAGCTGAAAGCGAGGTCAGGCGTCCGGTAGATCTCATCGTCAAGACTGTGTCGCATCGAAGGAGTGGAGCGGCGTGTCCCTCGCCGCCCTGAAGAAAGCTCCGCCGCCAGCGGCGACGTGGAGAAGAACAACTCGCGTTAAGATAGCCATTGCGGCCAAGAGCATGGTGTCTAAGGTACTCTTGTGCAGGTCAAAGGGACTGGCGCCTCGGGCTCATTCAAGCTGAGCAAGCAGCAAGCCGAGGACCAGAAGAAAGCCCGCGGCCAAGAAAGCGGTTCCTAAAGCAGAAAGGGGTCCGCGGCCAGAAAACCCGCTGCAAAGAAGCCCAAGGCGCAGCGGCAAAGAAGCCAGCCGCCAAGAAATCGCCCAAGGCCAGAAACCCGCTGCCACAGCTGCTAAGAAGGCGACGAAGAGCCCCAAGAAGGCAAAGAAGCCAGCAGCCGCTAAGAAGCAACCAAGAGCCCAAAAAAAAGCCGAGCAGCAAAACCCAAGACAGCAAAGCCTAAAGCCGCCAAGCCTAAAAGGCAACGCTCAAAAGAAGTAATTCTTATTAGCACAAGCAAATAACGTTTAATCCTCAACGCGGCTCTTTTAAGAGCCACCCACTAATTCTGAAAAAGAGCACAACTCCTGTATTTTACTGATTTGATCATTTTTAACGGAAAGACAAGAAACTTGTTTTTTTTTCTTTTGATTTGTGGCCACTTATACTTATACAATCTAAACATAAATAACATAAGATATTAAAATAAGAATTAAAAATAATAATCTTGAGTCATAACCATTTTTTTAACTCTAATTGATTAAAAATGGACAGAAAGGGTTCAGACATTGATGATTATAGTCAGATGTTGGATGTTATTCAACAGTACAGACAGTATATATATTCACTCGACACTGCTGGAGGATTGTGACACTACAAACAACCCCACATACAATAAAGTCAGTGATAAAACTCTCAGCATTTACAATAGGAGCGTAAAACTACAGCATTAGATCAATGTGCCCAGAATATACGGTGAGTGAAGGTGTAGCTTTTGGTAGAAACAACTGATTAATATCCATATTCCATGTTAAAGTGTGCATGTTAAACCCCAGTAACATTGCTAGTAAAAAGTAAATTATTTGAAAAGCTTGTTTAAATTGTTTACTCCATTTAGTTCAAATGTATATTTACACATATTAACTGTGAAACACAGACAACTCACATTCTTAAATTAATATTAAGGGATATAAATTCCCTTACCATCTGTAATTAATTTATATGAATTTTCTATAACATATTTCAGTAGTTTCATCTATTTTCTCTATATTATAAATCACAAATATGTGTGCATAATTATACTCCACTAGAAAAGGCGGTTGGCTTTGGAGGGAAGTTTAGTGATTGGTTCAAATCTCTTCAGACTCTAAACCAATGAGCGACTGGCACTCTTTTAAAGACATACTGTGTAAGAAACGGTCTTACATTCGCTTAGTTCTTACTGACTAGAATTTGCGGCGTGATTTCGAAAATGAGTGGAAGAGCCAAAACAGGCGGTAAAGCCCGAGCAAAGGCTAAAGACTCGCTCCTCCCAGGGCGGGACTGCAGTTCCTGGTCGGCCGTGTTCTACAGGCTTCGCCGCAAAGAGCACCTATGCCGAGCGCGTCGGTGCTGGTGCTCCGGTTTATCTCGCTGCTGTGCTCAGTATCTCACCGCGCTGAAATCCTGGAGTTAACTGGAAACGCCGCTCGGGACAACAAGAAGACCGCATCATTCCTCGTCACCTTCAGCTGGCGGTGCGCAACGACGACGGAGTTGAACAAACTTCTGGGCGGAGTGACCATCGCTCAGGGCGGCGTGCTGCCTGCGATTCAGGCCGTGCTGCTTGCCCAAGGAAGACCGAGAAGCCCGCCAGAAGTCCAAATAAATGGATTCAAGTTAAAACCAAAGGCTCTTTTAAGAGCCACCCACTTTATCTGATAAAGAGTGCTTTACTTGTTAACATTTTGAAACCCCTTAAAATTACTCGGTTGAGTGAAACATGACTTATCAAACCAGTAAAAGCTTAGCATCGACAATCATTAAGTCACACGTGCATGCTTGTTATATGCGCATACTATTCCCCTATGTGTTTGCACCCAACCTATCATCTATTAAAATCTAGTTATGTAATAAATTCTGAGTGCATTGACTACTATTAATAATAAACTATCTGAAATAAAAATCAATATGCGTCAGCTTCAGGATAACAAATTGATAAATGTTGCTCTGGGTCAGTTTATTTTACAGAAAAAAACTAATATGATTGTGTTCTAATCCGAGATCTGCACAACCACCGGGAATTAAGGCCAATATTTCAGAACAAATAAATGCAGCAATGTGAGTATAAGGGAGCTGTCATGTACTCTTCATTTAATGTAGTCAACAGAAGCAGCTCGAGTGTGGGAAACTCTCCGCATGTTTGAAAGAGAAACCCGCAGTCATTAGCTAGCACTCATGCACAGAACGTCACATATCAGCCAATCACAAGCCTAGGCACCCTCACACGCCACTGTGAGCCCTTGGCGGTCAATGCTTTTAAAGCAGGCGCGTAACATAAAACAGCATTTCCAGCGCCAGCTGAACGGAAGAAGTTACTGCAGCAATGGCAAGAACCAAGCAGACCGCTCGTAAATCCGCACCAGTGGCAAAGCCCCGAGGAAGCAGCTCGCTACTAAAGCCGCCCGTAAGAGTGCTCCGGCCACCGGCGGCGCGTCAAGCCCCATCGCTGGCAGGCGGGACCGTGGCTGCGAGAAGATCCGCCGTTATCGAGAAGTCCACCGAGCTGCTGATCCGCAAACTGCCCTTCCAGCGTCTGGTGAGAGGGAGAAATCGCTCAGGACTTCAAGACGGATCTGCGCTTCCAGAGCTCCGCTGTCGCGGCCCTGCAGGAGGCCAGCGAGGCTTATTTAGTCGGTCTATTTGAGGACACCAACTTCATGCGCCATCACGCCAAGCAGAGTCACCATATCATGCCCAGGATATTCAGCTGGCCCGCCGCATCCGCGGAGCAGCGCCTAAACCGCCGCCTCTGCATCAGCGCTTCAAACCCCAAAGGCTCTTTTAGAACCACCAAAACTACACAGAAGCGAGAATATTTCCACTTTAACGCTTAACAAGAGTAAATAGAGGCCAAAAAAGTAATTACTCTTTATGGTTTAAGTTAAAGGAGACATACGTGTAAATCACAATTAATCAAATCCAATTAAATTATGCAAATATCTGAAATGTCACACAAATATACTGTCATGATGCAATTACTTAATTAAATAGTCATTCGGGCATCTCTGTATATCTATTTGCCTAATATGAATTAAGACCTGCTATGTTGCTAGGGAATTACAGTCATACACTGTTTGTTCGCCGGGCCAGAGGAGAACTGGCACCCCGACTGAGCCTGGTTTCTCCCAAGGTTTTTTTTTTCTCCGTTCTGGCCCCTGAAGGAGTTTTGGTTTCTTGCCACCGTTGCACTCTGGCTTTTGGGCTTGCTCAGTTAGGGACACCTAAATTTCATCTATATTACTGATCTGCCCGCATTGACACTATATGATACTTCTGAAATTAGCTGGATAACATCACCGTTTCACCAGAACGGCTGTACAAATTCTGTTGCATTATTTTCCGTTAACACTATGAAGCTTCTTTGAAACAATTGGACTTGTTAAAAGCGCTATATAAATAAAGGTGATTTGATTTGATATATGATATAATGGAGATATTCATCAAACGAAACATAAAATTTGTTTTTTTAACATTAATCAAACGACGGGTCCCGTTAGATCAGGGTTAGGAGGTTACATCACATTGTTTGTGCTGGAACTGTATCGAGGGAGGAGCGTATTTTGCACTTTGTGACGCGGCGCTGGTTTCTGTCAGGTCCTGTAAACTAAATATAAACCGTCTCTCTTCGTAGGTTTAATTTTCATTCGATGTTGTCGTTTGACTAGCGGAAATACTCGGAGTTAACTATGTCTGGAAGAGGCAAAGGCGGTAAGGGCTCAGTAAAGGAGGCGCCAAGCGTCACCGTAAAGGATTTTTTTGCGTGATTAACATCCAGGGTCGGGGTACAAACCCGCCATCCGTCGTCTCGCTCGCCGCGGCGGTGTCAAGCCGCATCTCCGGTCTGATCTGGCGAGGAGACCCGCGGAGTGTTGAAGGTGTTTCTGGAGAACGTTATCCGCGATGCCGTGACCTACACCGAGCACGCCAAGAGAAAGACCGTCACCGCCATGGATGTTGTGGTACGCGCTGAAGCGACAGGGACGCACCCTGTACGGCTTCGGAGGTTAACCGCCGCCTGAAGTCCAGAGAAACTACAGCTCCAACAGCTCTTTTTAAGAGCCACCCACTCTGTCGCGCAAAGAGTTGTCGCAGTAATTCTGGGAAATATATCTTTTATACTAAACAAGTAACCTAGATGGGTAAAGTTTGTAAACAATTTAAGCTGGCTTGATAAAGCTAGACCTGAAAGTTTGAAGAAAAAAGTTATAAGCTTTAAGTTTGAAAGTTTAATATCAATACAGTCTATAAGAAGATGGGTAGGTAGGATTTGATTTACCATGACACAGACAGAAATGGTCAGGATGATAGACCGAACTGAAGTTTTGAGTCTCGGTTGATTAGAAATAGTTCATAGAACGGCAGCTGATTAAGCTTCAGTGTGTTTTACTCTTGAATTTTGTCAGTTTGAGTCTAAACAGTCTTGGCCTCATCTGAACGGGAATGTCAGTGGATTTTTATTTTAATTTTTTTAGTTTTAATCGTCGTTTTTAGGAAAACCCTAAAGTTGTATCAGTTAGAAAGATGATAGCGCACTGAGTCAGGCTAGTCTGAAGGTCTGAGCCGAGTTTGGAGTATGTGGAGTTGAAGCTCTAGGAGGAGATAGATATTATAATAATATTAAGTTTAAGATAAGATTTCTTTTTTTCTCTTTTTTTCCAGAGAAGTTAGATGTATTGCAATTTAAAGTTATTTACAGAACCAGTTAAATGGTGAAAATATAAGTTAAATGTCAGGGGTGGAAGAGGCTTTTGTATATAAGATAATTAATGGCATAAAAAGGCAATTTTAAAGGAGTATTTTATTGTTATGCAGAATGTCTTTTCAAAATGTTATGCAAACAAAAATAAAAGAGCGGGGAAATGAACAAAGGGAAATGGAGTCTGTGTGGGTGTCTTCAAACATGAAAAGGTGGGCGGGGCTATCAATTAGCCGCCCGTGATTAACCCTCTCGTTTGTCCAATGAAAGCAGGAAATCAGGCTCTCCCTTTCTCTTACTAAATTAGCATATGGCGGTGAATAAAATGTCTCTGTATCGCTCCTAAGTTCATATTAATCATCAGCATCATGCGTCTGAACCAGCGGAAGTCTGCGCGCCAAGAAGGGCTCAAAGAAGGCCGTCACGAAGACCGCCGGTAAGGGGAGGAAAGAAGCGCAGGAGGTCCAGGAAGAGAGCTACGCTATCTATGTGTACAAAAGTCCTGAAGCAGGTTCATCCTGACACCGGTATCTCCTCCAAGGCGATGGGCATCATGAACTCTTTCAGCCAACGACATCTTCGAGCGCATCGGCGGTGAGGCGTCTCGTCTGGCGCACTACAACAAGCGCTCCACCATCACTTCTAGAGAGATCCAGACCGCCGTGCGTCTGCTGCTGCCCGGAGAGCTGGCCAAACAACACGCGTGTCCGAGGGCACAAGGCCGTCACAAAATACACCAGCTCCAAGTGAGGGGTGCTCTGACTTTAACTCCAAAGGCTCTTTTTAAGAGCCACCCATGTTCTCAGTAAAAGAGCTTAGTGTTCTGGTTTTGCTTAGTTTGAGTATTTGTGTTTTAATGTGAAACCTAATAAACATTGTTTGAGGGTTTTTTTTTTTTTTTCTTTTTCCTTTCTTCCCTTTTCACCAAATTTATTAAGCCTAGTGTCATGTAAGCATTTTAACAGTTTTAATCCAAGATTTGTTTGTGCATGTACAGCCTACCATGGTGTGTGTTGACCCTTCAAAAAGGGGGAAAAATGTTTGACCTTTTTAGGACTGTTTTTTTCATATTTCAAACTGTGTTTTGTTTCATCAGCCTTGTGCAGTTAAATGTGATCACTTTATTCTCTGGATTTACTGTTTATGTGTTTGAGTAAAAGGAACATTATATAAACTACTGACATTTCTAACTAATTTCAAATAATGTAATTTACTTCTGAAAATGACAAATATTCAAAATCAGTAAATTGTTTGAATTTACAACAGTCTTCCCCATGATTGTGTAGCCTACAGAACTAGACTGAGAGACCATTTAAAGGCCTTTGCAGGTGTTTTGAGTTCATCAGCTGATTAGAGTGTGGCTCCAGGTGTCTTCAGTATTGAACCTTTTCACAATATTCTAATCTTCTGAGAAACCGAATTTGGGATTTTCCTTCGTTGTCAGTTATAATCATCAAAAATTAAAAGAAATAGACATTTGTAAATATATCAGTCTGTGTGTAATGAATGAATATAATATACAAGTTTCACTTTTGAATGGAATTAGTGAAGTAAATCAACTTTTTTGATGATATTCTAATTATATGACCAGCACCTGAATTTGTCTCCATCTGAGCTGATGTAGTCCACTTCCTTCCCTGTTCTAGCATTCAGATCCCCATTAACAGAACTGATCCGAGAGACTGGAAGTAAATTATCTCAGACTGTAGGGTTGAGAAGATGTCTTCGTTATAATATGGAGACTCATGGGGGATGTAATGTGGCACACAGGTACAGGTCCTCATCTAAAACACAAAAGCTTTTTGTTTTCCATTTTTTACCGGCTGAATATAATGCCACAGATGGTCTTTTGAGCCAAACTATAATACCTGCCTAATCTCTTCCGCTTTTTTAACATTAGACTGTTTGATGAGGGGACACACAACTCTCTGTAGTTTGAAGGAGGTGGGATTTGGAGTCTAAACGACACCATGTCCATCCATCCATTATCTTCCGCTTATCTGGGGCCGGGTCGCGGGGGCAACAGTCTAAGCAGAGATGCCCAGACTTCCCTCCCTAGCCACTTCCTCCAGCTCTTCCGGGGAAACTCCCGAGGCGTTCCCAGGCCAGCCGGGAGACATAATCCCTCCAGCGTGTCCTAGGTCTTCCCGGGCCTCCTCCCGGTGGGACATGCCCAAACACCTCCCGGAGGCGCTCCAGGAGGAATCCAAAATAGATGCCCGAGCCACCTCAACTGGCTCCTCGATGTGGAGGAGCAACGGCTCTCTACTCTGAGCTCCTCCCAAGTAACTGAGCTTCTCACCCTATCTCTAGGGAGCGCCCAGCAACCCCGCGGAGAAAGCTCATTTCGCCGCCTGTATCCGGAATCTTGTCCTTTCGGTCATGACCACAGTTCATGACCATAGGTGAGAGTAGGAACGTAGATTGACCGGTAAATCGAGAGCCGCCTTACAGCTCAGCTCCTTCTTCACCACGACAGACCGGTACATATCGACCGCATTACTGCAGAAGCTGCACCGATCCGCCTGTCAATCTCCCGCTCCATCCTTCCTCTCCTTGAACTGTCACCTTATCGTGGTGGAGGGGTTTGAGTATCCGAATGACCCTGGGAGCTATGTTGTCTGGGGCTATATGCCCCTGGTAGGGTCTCCCAAGGCAAACAGGTCCTTGGTGACGGGCCAGACTAAGAGCAGTTCACAAAACCCAGTATGAGTCTAATTAAAACAAGGACCGAGACGCCGCGCTCATGGGGCCCGGCCGGGCTCAGCCCGAACGAGCGACGTAGCCACCACTCCCGTGGGCTCACCACCTGCGGGGAGGGATCATATGGGGCCGGTGGCATAGTGGATCGGACAACAGTCGGAAGGCCAGGCCCCGACTTCACCCGATCTCTGACACGGAAACTGGCTTTAGGGACATGGAATGTCACCTCCACGACACCATGTCTCAAGTAAAATAATTATATCTGAACTATACACAGTATTTACAAAATCAGGGTTAGTAATTTTTCTCTCCAAAAGCTGAAGAGAACATCGCTTGAATATTATAGCATGTTATTTTTAAATGATGACTTGTTATTTTAGATGATGAAATGATGATAAATTGATGAATATTGTATTTACCAGAACAATGTATGAATTCATGACCAAATTATGTTTTAAAAATATAGATTAATCAATTAAAAGGCAATATAGATAGAATAGTGAGTGAATCAATTTTTACAAATTTAACATAAAAAAATAAAATCATTAAGTAAAGTAATTCTGATACTTGTCACATGATTTTCAGCATGTGTTTTATCTGGATGAGGTCGCTGGTGTCTGTTCTACTCGTCCTGCCACTACAGCGACGTAGCTGTCTCATCTGCCTGACCTTCTCCTCGTGGTCAGGATGTGTTTTCTGAGGGGCTTCTCGGTGCTGTCTCCTTGATGGTTTTCGCAAAACGGTTTCATGCCCTCTTGATGGATGTGGTCATACAGATGCTCGTGGGTGATGCGCTGATGGTCGGCTATGTGGATATTCGGCATTGGAGCACATAGTCGAGCTATCTCCGCATTGATGGTGTTGATGATCCTTTGTGGCACGTCTCTGCGAGGTAGAAGGGTTGAGATGATGATCTTGGCTCTGGGGTAGATCCTCCTGGCGGTTTTCACCACATTGGACAGGGCTTTGGTGACATCTGTCCTTCTAGCACTGAGGTTGTTCGTTCCAGTGTGAAGAATGTGTGATGGTACACCCAGTGTACCCTCTTGCAGCAGTCTCAAAGCAGAGTGTGAGGTGGATCACCAGAGCTTCTTCACAGATCTCCCCGGAAACAGTCATCTGTGGTCAAGATGGTGGCCGTTGGAGTCACAGAGGATGACGATGTTGTCTTTAGTCTTTTGTTCTCTGCTGGTGCTCGTGGGTGATGATATTGTAGATGTTGTAGGCTCTGAGGGGCTTGAGGAGGCTGACGGACTGTAGGAGTGAAGGAGCTCTGAGGTTGTGTGCTGATACTCTTCTGATGTTGAGGTGAGTTTGGGATGCGTTCAGCAGTGGAGGTGCTGTGTGTTTGCGTGTTGACACTGCTGATGTTGAGATGAGTTTGGGATGCGTTCAGGGAGGAGATGCTGTGTGTGTTGCGTGCTGACACACTGCTGATGTTGATTTGTGTGTAGCTGGTTTCTGGTCTCCTCCAGCAGTCTCTCCAGTGTGTGGCTGTGTTGTTCTCTTCTAACCAGTTCCTCTCTCACCCTCCTCAGCTCCTGTCGCAGCTCCTGATAGCCCTCCTCCAGATGTCTGACAGCAGAGCAGAGCTATTGTAGTTGTTGAATGCTGTCATGGCTGGTTAGGTTCAGGAGCTGGGTGGAGGTTGTTGGTAGTTTCCACTTTAAACAGGAAGAAGTCCTGCTCCAGTTCAGCGATGTTGTCTCTCAAGGCCTTTATCTTGGGAGGTGCAGGAGTGCTGATGTTTCTGTCTGTTAGAGGAGTTCTTGTTGGCTAGGGTTCATGTTGGTGCCCATTGTGTTGCAGAGTCCATCTTCTGTGTTTCTCTTCACTTCAGGATCTTTCTTAATCTTTCTGAACCTCAATTTAAGGTCTTTAAAGTTCCTCTGGAATTCATTAAGGCTGGTTTCTGGTCCCTGGACCATGACTGTACCATTATGATAAAGGTTCAAAGTCAGCTTTGTGCCATTGTCTCCTTCCAGAGTGAGTTGTCTGCCTTTGCTGATCCCTCCTTTCCTTCTGCATGTCATGGCAGAGCAGAGGATGGTGTGCCAGACTAATGGGTGTTCAGTGAAGAAGAGTAGGTTATACCGACTCTGTTGTCTTCTCCAACTGGTCCACTGTAGTCAGACAGCAGCATCTCTGGGTTCTCTCTCAGGATCATTTCTTTGATCTTTTTCTTATCTACCAGTTAGCTTGATATGTTGAGTTTTACAAGCAGTTTTTGGAATTACAAGAAAATAAAGTCTTTTCAGAGGTCTTGCCTTAAAAATCTTCTGCCTCAATTGTTCACAATTAAGTATCCAATTATTTAATCACTGTTTGAGTCACAAAAAAAAAAAAAAACATACATTCTCTGGTAAAATGATGCTGATATCAGGAGCTGATATTTTTGCTGCCAACTGCCATCCTGACCATAGCACACTCTTAACACTCACGAAATCTCTTGCTCTGACACACACAAAAACTTTCTCTCTCTCAGACACACTCACAAAATGTCTCTCTCACACAGTTCTCAATAGCGAAGAATATAATGAATGCTAGCTTAAGTTACAGCTAATTCCAGTACTCACTGGGCTGCTGAAGGGCTTCTGTTCGCCAGTATTTTTCTTTACAGTATTTCACAATTGCTAAAACACATTTCTTGAAACCTTCACCCATATTCTAAAATGTGTGTTCCATCATCCATGATCATCGCTCCATATATCATCTGCCTACTGCCATATCTGTCTGCAAAGACTTGTCTGCATTTACTGGTTGCTTATCTGTGTTAATAAAGAAATGATCATTGATTTTATCTCTGTCTTGAGTCTCTGTTCTGTTCTTGTGTATGCACACAGCCTTGCAAAGCATACTTTTTGGCTCGTATGCGCACACAGGCATTATACGCATACACACTTTTTGAGCAATCTCGCCACGAGTGACAACCACAGACTATAAAAAGATGATCGACTCCCTTTGCTATCTTCCATTGTAGAAAAGTGAAGCCGCCACTACTTCAACACTAGACCAGCATAAACCAGCCTGAATTCAAAAATCATGTTTATTAATGCAAGATTTCAAAGTATTTAGGTCATCTACTGATACATAATATTGTAAAAATATTCATGGAATCCAGAGAAATCTCAGAAAGTGTAGGGGCAAGGCAGGACAAATCTGTGTGACCTTTGACCCATCAGATGGCATGGCATGAGAAACCATCATGCTACTGTGTTAAATACAGCCACATGTGCTCAGGAGTACTTTGGAAAAAGAGTTCATGGACCCGAGCTCATCTCAGATGATCTAAAACAGTGTAAATGTGTGCTGTGGTCAGATGAGTCCACATTTCAGCTTGTTTTGGGGAAAAACAAACATTGAGTTTTCAGTCCCAAAGACAAAAAGGACCATCCACATTTTCATCAGGTGCAAGAGCAAATATCTGTCATGGTATGAAGGTGGAACAGTGCAAACGGCAGGGGCGACTTCCATATGTGTGAAGGCACCACTGATGTGCAGGCATATGTTGGTATTGTACAGAGACATTTAATGGGATCAAGATGATATCTTTTCCTGGAAAGCAAAACAATACCAGGCCTCATTCTGCACATGCTAAACGCGAGCGGTGGTTTCTAGACAGTCCACACCAGAGAGTGGATGTGCCTGCAGTCCAGATCTTATTGAAAATGTACAGCCCATCATGAAATGGAGAATCAGACAATGATGACCACAGACTGTTGAGAGAGCAGCATCTTGTATCAGGGGAGATTGGGCTAAAATACCACTAGCACACAACAAATAGTGCTATTTTTTTATTAACTGTAACAATGAACAGTTAGAATCTCTGAATCTGTTACTTCATCATCTGAAGCAAAAAACCTGATAGTTATATTATACAGCAACAAAAATCAACTAAGCTTGAAACATTCATGACCTCTAGACTAGATTACTGTAATGCATTACTAGCTGGTTGTCCTGCATCCTCAATAATCAAGCTACAATTCAGACAAAATGCAGCCGCTACAGTTCTTACCAGGTCATGGAAATATGATCATATAACACCAGTTTTATCATCTCTACACTGGTTTTAAGTTCTGTATCATTTATAAAGTATTCCTACTGACCTATAAGGCTCCTAACGGTTTGACTGATCTTCTGCCGCCTACATCCATCACACTCTTTAAGATCAACGGATGAACTGGAACTTCCCAAGTCTCTATCAACTATGGAGCTGATTTACATTTTCCTCTTATGAATATGTTTGACGATCAGGCAAAGATGCATGAAAGCTGTGACAGAAATCAGGGTTATACCACCAAATATTGATTTAACTTTCTGAAGTTAATAGTATTGTGTTGTTTAAACATAAGCACATTTTCTTTTACAGCATTTGATGTGTGAAAACAGTTTACTGCTTTTGAATATTTTCATTTTTAAAAGTACATTTTTATAAATTACAAAAATCAGTAGTTTATAGAATGTTTCTTTTACTCAAACAGTAAAGCCAGAGAATAAAGGGTTTACATTTAGATGCACACAAGGCTGATGAAACAAAAACAAAGCTTATAAATTTTAAATCTATAAAAAGTAAAGAAACTAAAAGCTGAAACAATATTGTCAGCATTCATATTAGGATACAACAAATTCTTGAATAATCAAAACAGAAGATAAAACTCAAAAGCTCTTTCCTGAGAAGATAGGTGGCTCTTAAAAGAGCCTTTGGGTTAAAGTCAGAGCACACCTCACTTGGAGCTGGTGTACTTGGTGACGGCCTTTGTGCCCTCGGACACGGCGTGTTTGGCCAGCTCCGGGCAGCAGCAGAACGCACGGCGGTCTGGACCTCTAGAAGTGATGGTGGAGCGCTTGTTGTAGTGCGCCAGACGAGACGCCTCACCGCCGATGCGCTCGAAGATGTCGTTGACGAAAGAGTTCATGATGCCCATCGCCTTGGAGGAGATGCCGGTGTCGGGATGAACCTGCTTCAGGACTTTGTACATTACAGATAGCGTAGCTCTCCTTCCTGGACCTCTTGCGCTTCTTTTCCTCCCTTACCGGCGGTCTTTGTGACGGCCTTTTAGAGCCCTTCTTAGGCGCGGACTTCGCTGGTTCAGGCATGATAATGAATCAACGTGAGCTCAGGAGCGATACAGAGGCATTTATTCACCGCCATATGCTAATTTAGTAAGAGATACAACAATTTCTGATTGTCTGTTTTCATAGGCCAAACCCATAAACTCGTATTTCATTGGACAACTCAATGCATCGCGAGAGGAACGAGGGCCAATCACGGGCGGGCAAATATTAGCCCTGCCTACCGCTTCTTTATGTTTGAAGGACAACTCCACACGATTTCGTTTGCTTTGTTCCTTTCGCTTTTTTGCTTTAATAAAAGTTTGAAAAGACTAATATTCTGCAAGATGGTGTAATCTGACAAAAATTTTTAGAATAAAGTAATAAGATCCTTTAAAAATAGATTTTGTACCAAAATTTCCCTCCTACACAAAAAGCCCCTTTACCACTAACATTTAATTTTTGCCCAATTTGGACTTTTTTTTCCTGATTTGTAAATCACTTTGTATAGTAATAAACACTTATCTTCTGTGAAATAAACATTAAAACGCCAATTTTGAATATCAGCTAAAAAGCTGATTTCAATGCAATTATACAGCATTAAAACACATTAGAAGCTTCTATTATGGGATGAAAAGCCAATATTTTCTTCACATAACTTTCTACATTTCTGTTATTTATTCAGAACAGTGTTTATATACAAGGATATAACCCATAAGAATCCAGACCAATCTCTCCTTTAAGGAAAATTATGAGGCACATAAAACAAGATTAATGGACCATTTGTAACATGCTTCGGCAGTTGTTTTTGAAATATAACGCTTTCTGAAAAATATGTAATGTTTTGGGAGTTTGCGTTTTTATTTGTTTATTTTAAATTTGCATTTGTTTTATATTATAAGAGAGAAAAAAAAGTTATGCCATTTTCTTTTCCACATTTAACAGCACTTATATGATTTGACTCTTTATGTGAGAGTGGGTGGCTCTTAAAAGAGCCGTTGGGTCTGTAGTTTTCTCTGGACTTCAGGCGTTTAACCTCCGAAGCCGTACAGGGTGCGTCCCTGTCGCTTCAGCGCGTACACAACATCCATGGCGGTGACGGTCTTTCTCTTGGCGTGCTCGGTGTAGGTCACGGCATCGCGGATAACGTTCTCCAGAAACACCTTCAACACTCCGCGGGTCTCCTCGTAGATCAGACCGGAGATGCGGCTTGACACCGCCGCGGCGAGCCAGACGACGGATGGCGGGTTGGTGATTCCCTGGATGTTATCGCGCAAAACTTTACGGTGACGCTTGGCGCCTCCTTTACCGAGTCCTTACCACCTTTGCCTCTTCCAGACATGTTTAAATCCAAGTATACTTGGAAAAACAATTACACCAGCGAATGAACAACAATCGCTACAAGCGCTGCATTTATACTTGCTTACAGGACCTGACAGAAACCAGGGCCGCGCAACACGCTCCTCCCCTCGATATAGTTCAGCACAAAACAATGTGATTTAACCCTAAACCTGATGTAACGAGGCCTGTCCTTTGTTTAATATTAAAAACCCAGTTTTATAGGATTTTTAACGAAGATGCTATTAGACGAATATAATTATATCATATACAGTGAAACTAAATGGATAATTAATATGAATGAATGAATTCATTGTATTTGCAGTATATTTTTATGTGACATGTCAGGTATATTTTCAGAATATGAATGATTTCAGGCCTCTGTGATTTTACACAGTATATCTCCCTTAACTGAACTTGCACCATAAGAGTAAACTCTTCTTTGGCCTTCAGCATGTGACAAGTTTCAAACAGCCCATACCATTATTAGGGAGTAGCTGAAGATTTGATAAAACCGTGGATGAGCAAATGAAAAAGAGTTGGAAAGAAACCAGCTGTATATTTTAAGACAAGGATAAAAACACCTGGATAAAAGGCAATAGGTTAAAAACTGTATAAAAATGAGTTACTGCAGTTTAATTGTGAGATGTTTTCAAGCTTCGTATCTTAAAGTCTAAGCTTTGGCATCCGGATCTCTGACTCAAGTGAGTTCTTGCAAAGTGACTTTCTGCTACAACAGAACAACAGATAAATACAATTTACAAAAAAGTAAATACAATGACGTGCTTTCTTCTAATGTGACTTCGCTTTCACGGAAGTGTTCATCGCAATTTTAAAATAAAAGTTTAAACCCTCGCTCTGAGTTTTAATGTCCACATATTCAAGAAAAATTGCAGTGTCTGAGCATTTCTATTGTAAAGAAGAGTCCAAATATTAATGATCTTCCATGGTTCTGCCATCAATGACGTGGAAGGGGCAAGGCAAGTTTATTTATATTGCAGGTTTTTACACAATGCTAATTCAAAGTGCTTTACATAGGAGTTAAAATAATCAAAATAATTACAACAGATGCAAAAGACTTAAACATAGCCTGCATATAAAAGAAAAATAATATTAAAACAGTTTAGAAAAAGAGCATATATAAAATGCAGTGTAATCAGTCGAATGTAGTGCTCATTCAGTAAATGCACAGCTAAACAGATGCTTTGAGTCTGGATCTGAAATGTGACATGCATAAGAAATGCTCCTCTGGAGAGTGGAAGAATGGAAGAGTCAGGTTCACGATTTTACACTAGACATGCCCCTTCTAGTGTCTCTTCACTCTATGGTGATTCACTGCCTGCCTATGACGGCTCCCAGTGACTTTTTTTCACAATTACACACCTGTTGCTACACGGATGTATATTTACATCGACCTGCGCCACGCCGGTCTGGGGTCTCTTCACTCACTTCTGAGTGCGAACCTTAGTGCTCTCCCTCGTCAGATTATGGTCAAAACAAATATACTGCAGGTATGTTTTACGCTTGAACCAGCTATTATGGCACCCCCTACCTGCGCAAAGAGCCCACTCTCTCACATAACGAGTCAAGTCACATATAAATGTTGGTAATATGGAAAATAAAATAAACAGGAAAAAAAAAGAAAGAAAACTGATAAAATGTGTTTGTTTTTAATTGGGAAATAAATGCCCAATGTAACATGTATAACAAAAAATATAAACACCCACTGTCATATATATATATATAAACATTACTCTGTAGTCCACGTTAAAAGTTAGCTGGCCAGTTTGTTTGCTTTTTATAAAGAAAATCTAATTTACTTTCAAAAGATGCTGCAAAATAAATCCTTGAGAAGAAATGTTTATAAATGAGGTTATTGAGCAATTTCTGGAGCACTCTGTATGAGGGTGACAGTGGAGAGTTTTTGGAGGGACTGCAAATGTCGTTTGACTTAAAAACAGCACATCATTGGCTACCAAGACCTGCCCTTTTCAATTCCTATAGAGCAAATATAAAAATATAAATAAATAAAAAAAAAAAAAAAGTAAAAGGCTGTCTGGAATTATATACCAACGTTCAATGAAAATACTCATTAAAGTTTATAAAAAAATAAATAAAAAAAAAAAAGACCAAGACATTAAATAAACGTTTGGAAAATTTAGAAAATGAAGACACAAATATTGTTAATATAACTAAACGTTCTACTCACATTCAGTGAGTAAACTGAAATGTTCTCGTTCTGTGTAGTTTGGTGGCTCTTAAAAGAGCCTTTGGGGTTTGGAAGCGGCTGATGCAGAGGCGGGTTTAGGCGCGCTCTCCGCGGATGCGGCGGCCAACCTGAATATCTTTGGGCATGATAGTGACTCTCTTGGCGTGGATGGCGCACAGGTTGGTGTCCTCAAATAGACCGACCAAATAAGCCTCGCTGGACTCCCTGCAGGGCCATGACAGCAGAGCTCTGGAAGCGCAGATCCGTCTTGAAGTCCTGAGCGATTTCTCTCACCAGACGCTGGAAGGGCAGTTTGCGGATCAGCAGCTCGGTGGACTTCTGATAACGGCGGATCTCTCGCAGAGCCACGGTCCCGGGCCCAGCGATGAGGCTTCTTGACGCCGCCGGTGGCCGGAGCGCTCTTACGGGCGGCTTTAGTAGCGAGCTGCTTCCTCGGGGCTTTGCCACCGGTGGATTTACGAGCGGTCTGCTTGGTTCTTGCCATTGCTGCAGTAACTTCTTCCGTTCAGCTGGCGCTGGAAATGCTACTTTATGTTACGCGCCTGCTTTTAAAGCATTGACCGCCACGGGCTCACAGTGGCGCGAGGGTGCCGAGGCTTGTGATTGGCTGATATGTGACGTCTGTGCATGAGTGCTAGCCAATGACTGCGGGTTTCCTCTTTTCAAACATGCGGAGAGTTTCCCTCGAGCTGCTTCTGTTGACTACATTAAATGAAGAGTACATGACAGCCCCTTATACTCACATTGTTGTATTTATTTGTTCTGAAATATTGGCCTTAATTCCCTGGTGGTTGTGCAGATCTCGGATTAGAACACAGTCTTACAGTCGCTATAAAAGCACAACATACACTAGGGTGCCGCATCCGCCCCATAGAAGACTTTTTCTGTCGAGAAAACGCTACTACACAAAGGGCAAAAGACCCGGAGCAACATTGATTAATTTGTTATCCTGAAGCTGACCTTGCATATTGATTATTATTTCATGATAATCTGCAATAGTCAACACATCAGAGTTTAATAGACATTAGATAGGTTGGGTGGTATAAACACACATTATACATGATCACATCATGCGTGTATAACGATCATGCAAAAACAATTATATATTTTACTGGTTTGATGAGTCATTTCCTTCCTGTGGGAAAAAGTGCTACACCTTTCACACACTGTATATTCTGGGCACATTGATCTAATGCTGTAGTTTTACGTTCCTATTGTAATACTGAGTTTTATCACTGACTTTATTGTATGTGGGGTTGTTGTAGTGTCACAATCCTCAGCAGTGTCGAGTGAATATATTCTGTCTGTACTGTATTTAATAACATCCCATCTGGACTATAATCATATTCAATGTCTGAACCCCTTTCTGTCCATTTTAATCAGTTAGTGTTTTAAATGTATTTAAAAAAATGGTTTAGCAATTCACAACTTATTTTATCTGGTCACTTTAATATTATTTGTTTAGATTGCATGAGTAAAAATGATAATAAAAAAAAAAAAACAATGGCTTTTTCCGTTCAAAAATGATCAAATCAGTAAAATACAGGAGCTTTGCTCTTTTTTTCAGAATTAGTGGTGGCTCTTAAAAGAGCCGTTGAGATTAAACGTTATTTGCTTGTGCTAATAAGAATTACTTCTTTTTGGGAGCTGCCTTTTTAGGTTTGGCGGCTTTAGGCTTTGCCGTCTTGGGTTTTACTGGCCTTGGCTATTTTGGGGCTCTTGGCTGCTTTCTTAGCGGCTGGCTGGCTTTGCCTTCTTGGGGCTCTTTGTCGCCTTCTTAGCGGCTGTGGCGGCGGGTTTCTTGGCCTTCTTAGGCGATTTCTTGGCGGCTTTGGGGCTTCTTTGCAGCGGCGGGTTTGGCCGCGGGCTTCTTCACTTTAGAGCCGCTTTCTTGGCCGCGGGCTTTTTGGTCTCGGCTTGCTGCTTGTTGAGCTTGAATGAGCCCGAGGCGCCGGTCCCTTTGACCTGCACAAGAGTGCCTTTAGTCACCAGGCTCTTGATGGCGATCTTGACGCGGGAGTTGTTCTTCTCCACGTCGTAGCCGCTGGAAGCGAGAGCTTTCTTCAGAGCAGCGAGGACACGCCGCTCCTCTCCTTCGACGCGGACACAGTCTTGACGATGAGCTCACTGACGCCTGGACCCGCTTAACTTTCGCGGCGGACTTCTTCTTGGGCGCTTTGGCCGGGGCGGCAGCAGCCGGGGCTGGGGCGGTTTCTGCCATCGCTCTCTGATCGGATGTAAGGTCTTTTCAGAAATGAGAAGTTGCCTCGCGCAGCGCTGCTATTTTTAATACCACATGAGAACCTTATAGACTCAACCTGTTCGCTCGGTGTCTGTGCGCCTCCACGAGCCCTTCACGCGTGTGTTTTCTCTCACATTTGGGGCAAAATTGAAGCGGTAAAAGAGTTTGTCACAGTCAAAACAAAGTGAACACCAAGCAGAGGTTCTGAGCTTTCATTAGAGACTAAAACGCGCCAAGAGGATTTGTTTTTTTTTGCCTCCATCAGATTAAACTCAAGGCGAGCATCAGTCACGGGCAAAGCGCGAACGTAAATTTGATGGACAGTTTAAGTGTAAAAGTTGCTAAAAGCCCAACGCGTCCTCTGTGTGTTCAGCAAACAGTCTGAAAGAGACATGGATGAAATCAGCATCAGCGAGGGCGTGAGGAGGCTTTCATACAGCTGTTGTTTAAGGCAGCTTGATGAAACATAATTAATTGACATTGGCATTTTGTATATTACTATTTATTTTCAACAACAATAATAGTAGTAGTAATAATAATGTCAAAGAAGTAGATGAAGAATATATTTCTTAAATAATTAAAATACCAGTGTGTCTGTAAAATTAATGAATGAATCAATATATTAAATACAGGATAACAATATGTTCCATTGCATACTCCTAGTAACCTAGTAATAAAGATAACATTTTGTGTTGTGAATGTGAAAATCTTTCCTGTTTGTAAACAACTAAAACTGAACAAAAGAAGTAGACTAAATAAATGCAGGTGCACACACACACACACACACACACACACACACACACACACACGTAGTGGAAGTTCCGGATCATTTTACTGACTCGGATCTTTGAATCTGTTCAGCAAAATGAACGAATCTTTTATCAAGTCAGATTTCGTTCATTTCAGCAGAATCCAATTAAAATGATACACGTTACATTTTCCAACACATTTAGTACTACTTTTGGAATAAAAAAAATAAATAAGCTAATGCAGCCATGGCCAAACTTTTGAGAAAGAAATTATTACTTTATTGCTTAGCTGGGTCTTAATCAGGCTATGTATACAGTCTGTTAGTTCACCGTCTGTTCCCTCCCTGGAAAGATTAGTTCACCTCTTGTGTCTTCAGGTTCGAGCTGCCTCCGCCATCATGTCTGAGCTGGGCCGTGACAGCCTCTATGCAACGCAACATACATTACACTCACCGGAAAAAGAAAATTAGTTCATCTCTGAGTCAGTCTTCGGCAAGCCTACGAGTCTCGTTTTTGTCACGTGACTGAGAGGAATAGCTTAATGTTCAGAAGATTTCTCAGTTCCAGGCCTGGCAAACTTTGATTAGGTATGGCCAGTAATTGCACATGATGTCAGCACAAAAGAAAGTTGCATTTTCTGTGCAGAGCTCTTTCTGCAAGTCCAAAGGATATGCATAGATCTCCTCTGAACATATGAGTGCCCTCAAAAGAACACTGATAGATTTTATGTTGGTCTCAGCATTGAAAGAAATGGGACAGAAGGTTTTCTGTATGTGGAAGCTGTATTCTCTCTATGTTCCTATGTTTAACATATGGGACCAGTCCTCATAAGGAATAGGTTTCTTGCTAAGGGTTTCTGTTTATATTGAAGGGTCTTCAGGAGCTCAAGGAGAGCCTGGATGGTGGACAAGGAGAGTACCATATTTAGACTTGTTTTTCTATATGCATCACATTCCTATAACCTGAGATATATGATGTACTCCTACTCTCTCTCTCTCTCATTGGTTAAACCTTTTCTACACCCCCCTTTATTCTTTGTATATAACTACCAATCCTACATCAATTAAAATGAGATGTTACACTCTCCTCAGCGCTGAGTATCTGTTCATTCAATTGCCAATGCAGAAAACTGGGATGAGGCACGAAGGCAAAAACCTAACAAACACCATACCAACAGACAGCGACTTCAATTCTCTCCTCATCTAGTTTACTGCTAGTCTTCCTGGAAAACTCTTTCCCGCAGCTGCAAACTCTGCAGATACACAGACACCTTTGCCTCCCACCTACATGAAATACAAGATAATAAAAAGGAAAATCAGGCATTTAGGATAGACAGAAAAAAAGAAAAAAAACAAGCCGATAGGCCTGATTCATGAACTGTATACACATGACTTTGTATGTAGGAAATCAGTGTATAAACATTTTCACAAACAAATCATGAATCATAATGTGTACATGCAAGCAATCTGAGGCAGTGTAGTAAACTTACATGTTGCAGTTTTTCATGATATATTTAGCAAAAAGAGGGAAAATCATCATCTTTGCAAAGAAACAACTCTTCAAGATAACCAGAGCCTCTGAACTAATAAAACAAATTAGATCGATTTTTTTATTTATTTATTTATTTATTTTTAGATCAGATTTTTAAACAACAATGAACACAAACTTAAGAAATAACAATTTCAGGGTAATTCAAATAATTGCTGTGACAATAATAGAAAAAGAGTCTTCACAGTATGGAAACATTCTTCTCTATGACCTTTGTATTACTGACATAAGATATTAAGTCATAATAGCATAAAACATTTTCAACAACAAATGTAATAATAAAAACAACTAAACACTTACTTCCCAGCCTTTTGAACTGATGAGTTTTCTGTTGCCATCCATAGCAACTGCCAGCATTCGAGGGGAACAAGCTGGGCACATGAAAGATCACCGCAGATCTTTTCAAACCTCATAACGGCAGATGTTCCATTAGAAAAAAAGCTCTTCTAGAAAACACATCACCACATAAAGTGCCATTCTAGTAAAAGATACATGGAAATATTATAATGAACCAAACTTAGAATTTAGTAAGTACTTTTTACATTTACTATCCTCTAAAGTTAAATATGCTGATCACCAAAACATTAAAACAGTCAGAATAATATTATGAGGTCCTCCTTGTGCAAACAAAATAGCACAAAGCCATTCTAAAATGTTATTATTTTCTGGTCACAACCTTTACAAAATAGTTACCATAGACGTTGTCAGTTTGGAATCAGTCCTGACAATTGTTATCCGTCATCAAGGTGTTTTTACTCACAGAACAGCTTCTCAATGTGTTTTTTTGTTGCTTTTTTTTATCACCATTCTGAGTAAATGCTAGAGACAGTTCTGTGTGTGGAAATCCCAGGAGTTGAGCAGTTTTTAACATTTGGATCATTGATGTTAAAATCATGCAGACATAGGTCATCTTAAGTTTATGCACTACACTTTGCATGATTGGTCGATTACTAGATAATCAAATGGATAATCAATCAGATTGGCTGGTTTGAGCACATTTATGTTTTCCTGTTTACACCTGGTATTAAGATGTAATTTAGTTGGTCACGATCACAAGTGGATGACACTAATGCCGCCTTCACGCATATCGGAAATTTGATAATTCCCACTTCTGAAGTCGTGGATTATGAGCTCATCGCATTAAAAATTTTTGAAATGGGAGTAGTTCATGTGCAAATTTTACCTAGGAAACTCATATTTGCCGTATAATTCCAAGAGCATGTGAAAGTGCATTAATACAGGTGTAAATGGGGGGTCTAAAACATTTTGAGTTTGTCCACTTTCAACCACATCCAGAGGTAGTCAAAACATTTAACCAGATTGATGTCATAGTGTAGACAGATTAAAAATACAGATGTAAATGAGATTGTGTCAGTCTCGTCTGCTTGTGATCCGATCAACCAAAAATGCATCTTAAAACCAGGAGTAATAGGGACATACACTGCTCATCTCCTGGGATTTTGACCTGCAGTCAAAGCATTTCAGACAGAAATGCTTTCTGCATGAGGTTGGAGCTCCAACAATAGGCAGGACGTTGTAATGCTCAGTATGAGAAAGGTACTCACTCTGCCATATAAATGCTCCGCTTTCTGTACGTGGGGCCGAGAAGTACCAAAACAAAATCAGAATTATGAAACAAAATAACAAATTAAAAACAAAACAAATTATAAAACCCAATGGAAAGTCTAAAACCAAATTAACAAGTTAGAAAACACAATAACAATTCCGGAAACAAAATAACAAATCAGAAAGCACAATGACAAATCTGAAAACAAGATAACAAGTCAAAAAAAACAACGACAAGTCGGACAAAACAGAAAAGGTAGGTATATGTAGTGGAATGGAATACTGACCGCTGACTGGACGAGAGACATCTGTCAATCAAGAACGTAGAGCAGGCTGCGCAGCAGGAAAGTTGATTGCTAGTGTGCATGTAAATATTAGAGATGTATAGTCACGATAATAATTGTTTGTTTTTTTATGATCTGCAAAGCTACGGTAGCTAAAATTATTATATCACTCACTTTGTAAAAAAACAAACAAAAACACTATTAGAAAGCGATTACAATACCCCTAACATTCCAGGGGCCTCATTTATAAAAATGTTGCGAGAAACCGTTTCTACGTTTAATCTAAAAATCGCTTTTGTCTCATCTTTTTCCGTCAATGATACTGCATGTTGATATAGTCACAGTTACCATTTATAGACGTGTGTCATTTTGTCTTTATAATTTCATATAGCAATACTCAATAAAACAAAACGAAAACATGACTCTAAAGTATGCAGGTGTAAACTGTATTGTGTAAACTCAATTTCCTGAAACTACTTACTTTTCTTAATTTAAAGTTGGCAAAGGCTATTCTAGATGTGCAAAGATGCCATTTAGTGCAAATAGATGATCATATTGTAGGTCTATTAAGTAGGCTACCTGTTAGAAACTTTATTTTATTTTAAAATGAAATGCCTCTCCAAGGAAGCTGATAAGTTTGCATTGGTATAGGGAAAAGAAAGGGGATCGGGAAAAAGGAGACTCAAACTCATGCTCCATGTTAAAAGCTAAATCTGTTATTCTTACTCTACTCTCACTTATCAGATCGGGTTTTATAATTTTTGTCTGACTCAACCAGATAGTGGTATGTTTAATATGAAACGTTTTTCTTTTCTCCATAATTAGAATTTCACTAAAGTAGCCTGTAAAAAAAGAGACGCTCTAATATTTACACATACACACGTGCAAATCAACTTTCTCCTGCCGCAGCCTGCTGTAGCTTCGTTCTGCATGTATTGGTTGACAAATGTCATTCTCTAATCAGTGGTCAGTATTCCATCTTCACTACATATATGTATTTATACATAAAATGTATTTAAACACAAATTACATTAGATTCTTTTTCCAAAGGCTTTAAAATACAAATAGTATTTTGTATTTCAAATATGCATTTAAATACACGTATCTGAAATACTGCCCATCCTGTCTGCGAACAGGAGTCTCCTGGACTGTTTGCAAGAAGTTTCTGCTTGTAGTTTTTCCTTGCAGAACTCAGTTTTGACTTCAGAGGGGGTACAGTATGGGAGGGGGAGCCTCATCTGCATATCACAGTGGAGTGATGGTAGCTGCTGCTCTGATTGGCTGATTCTCTCTGGGCTCATTTTATATATAAATTCAGTGACAACTAAAGTTTACCAGAGTGAGTATCAATAATGCAGTAATTTAAAAAGAAAACAAAACACCTTTCAGGCATTTGTATCTGATGTGGTTTGAGAGTCCAATTCATACACAATATTTTTTGACAAAAAAAAAAGAGCAAAAAAGCTCTGAAATCAATTAAATTCTATGAATTTCCTATGTGGTACCCATTTGTCCAAATGAAAGGCCCAATTAAGGAATTTTTTTTTGTTTTCAACCACTTAACTAACTGTGTGTGCTCAGGTGGCAAACTTAGAAAAAGCAGCCAAGCCTTGTATCCCTCAGATTAAGGGAAGTATTTTTAAAACTAAAGAAAAAAAAGATTTTGGCCCACATTTGTCCTGAAGGACAAGCAGCGCTGCAGGAGCGCCATTCATTGTTGAAACCAGAACAGGCCAAAGCGCCAAGAAGAGTTTAGTTTCACCACAAGCCAAGAAAGCAGGTCCGCGCCGGTGAGCTCATGGTCAAGACTGTGTCCATTGAAGGAGAGGAGCGGGTGTGTCCTCGCTGCCCTGAAGAAAGCTCTCGCCTGCAGCTACGCGCGTGGAGAGAAGAACAACTCCTACACAAGATCGCCATCAAGAGCCGCAGTGACTAGCTGCACTCTTGTGCAGGTCAGCGGGGGACCGGTGCCTCGGGCTCATTCAAGCTCAACAAAGCAGCAAGCCGAGAACAGCAGAAGCCACATGCAAGAAAGCGGCTCCTAAAGCTAGCGAATTCCATGCCAAGAAACCGCCACAAAGAAGCCCCAAAGTCACAAGAAATCGCTAAGAAGGCCAAAAACCAGATGTGACAAAGAGCCCCAAAAAAGCCAAGGCTGCTAAACCCATGATGGAAAAGCCTAAAAGGCAGCTCCCAAAAAATACATCCACTATTTCTTCCTCAATGGCTCTTTGAAGAGCCAACCACGAACTCTGAATAAAGAGCAAAACTCTGTGATTTTAATGATTTCTGTTAATATTTGAGGAAAGAAACAGCCAAGATGTGACTTTTGACTACTTAGTCTCATGCAATCTAAATTCAATGTAAAATGCTTAATTTGATATCTGCAATACGTGGGTTTAGCCACTTTAATCACTAAATTGGAGTAAACAATTATATACACTATAATCCACATTTATTAAAAATGGCCAAAAAGCTTTACAAGTTGTTCAGGCAGTGATCACAGTAAACTGAGCGACAGAAAACACACACACACACACACACACACACACACACACACACACACACACACACACACACACACAACACTGCTAGAGAATCAGGACAATACAAACAAAACCCACACACAAAGGCAGTGATAAAACTACATAATAATATGTCAATAGGAATATAATAATGTACAGGACATCGTGATCATTGTGCACAAGAAAATACAATGTGAAAAGTGTAGGACTTTTGGTAGGAACCATGTAAAATGCAGGTCAAACCTCAGAAGCATATTATTGATATTAAGTCAATTATTTGAAGTCTGTTTAATGGTTGTTTCACCATTTGAATGAAATGTTTTACTTATTAACTGGCCACACAGAAAAATACATCGTTAAATTAATATTTAGTAATCTTAATGCAAATTTATATGAATTTTCTATCACAAATATTTCAATAGTTTCATCTCTTTAATAGCTCAAGCAGCTCACAAACGATACTTTGCATAACCAGAAGAGGGGTTGGGCTTTTGAGGGGAAGTTCAGTGATTGGTCATGAAATCTTATCAGACTCTAAAACCAATGAGCGACTGGCACTCTTTAAAGACAGTGTGTGGAGGCACAAATTTTCACTCTATCAGTAAATTAGATTTTTGCAGGCTGTAGTAACTAACTTAAATAATGAGCGGCAGATGCGTGAGGTGAAAACCGGAGGCAAAGGCTGAGCGGAGCAGAGCTAAGACTCGTTCCTCCAGGGCGGGACTGCAGTTCCCCGTCGGCCGTGTCACAGGCTTTCCGCAAAGGCAACTACGCTTCAGCGCGTCGGTGCCGGAGCTCCTGTTTATCTGGCGGCAGTGCTCGAGTATCTTACCGCTGAGATCCTGGAGTTGGCTGGAAACGCTGCTCGGGGGACAACAAGAAGACCCGCATCATCCCCGTCACCTGCAACTCGGCGGTGCGCAACGACGACGAGGAGCTGGAACAAACTTCTGCGGAGTGACCATCGCCCAGGGCGGCGTGCTGCCCAACATCCAGGTCAAAAGGCGCTGCCAAGAAGACCGAGAAGCCCGCCAAGTCCAAATAAACAAATTAAATACTGCTTAATAACCCAAAAGGCCTTTTTAAGAGCCACCCATTTAGTTTCAAAAAGGCACACACTTAATATTTAATGACATTATAGAGGGATAGGATGATTCTAAAGTTACAAACTAATTTGTATGACTGCTCAAACCTTAATTAACAATAGCAGGAATAAAGCAGATCTTTGCTGGTTTTAAAAAGTTTTTAGTCTTAATTTGACTAACTACATAATTTAAAACCTTTAGACTTTTAAAATGTCTTAAATTCACATATCATTGTATTAAATAAAATAAAATGTGCTGTATAATGCAAAATTTGTCTTAATTTGGATGAATAAATCAAAATACTCGGGCAGTATAGGCTACACTTAAAGGGATAGTTCTCCCCAAAAATGCACATTATTTCATTGATTCACTCCTGTGAATAAAGTTCACTAAAACAGAAAACAGAATCTGGTAAAAATAAAATATATCCACATAGGCCCTAATTGTGTATTATTATTATTAACTTTTAATACATTGTTTTTAAATTGTTTGTTTTTATGGTTTCCAATAATTAGAAATACTTTTTTGAATTGTATTTATCCATTAAAATGGAGTAAAAATAAATAAAATGGATTTCACAGGCTCCTAAATTAAATGGCATGTATTGCAAAAAAATTACTTGAGATGGAAAATGAAGAAATTAAGTCTTGTTTTCTGAGAAACTGAACAAAATTAAGTGAGGGTTATGCTGGAAGTAAGAATAAATATCTGTCAATTAGTATGAAAAGATGAAAATGTACTGGGAAGTTTTATTAATCCCATTTTCTTTAATTGGTCTTAAATTTACCTTCATAAATCCTGCAGAAACTCCTGACAAGTGTGTTATGTTTATGGACATCATGAAACGTGTTTGCTGGTTTTTTGGGTCGTGTCTGTTTGATTGCAGCTAGAAGTTCTGCCATTTCATTCCAGAACAAATAAATAGCAATCCAAGCATAAAGCTTATGGGTCTGTTCCACTGCTTGAAGAGCAGAAGTGAGTGAGAACAAAGAGCAGTCATTATTAGCAGTCATATGGGTTACACGTCACACATCAGCCAATCACAGGCCCCTGCACCCTCGGACACTATGAGCTCATGCCGGTTCAAAGCTTTAAAAGCAGGCTGTGGAAACATAAAAGCAGCATTTCCAGCGCCAGTTGAACGGAGATAGTTAACGGCAGCAATGGCAAGAAACCAAGCAGACCGCCTGTAAATCCATACTGTGGCAAAAGCCCGAGGAAGCAGCTCGCTGGCTAAAGCCGCCTGCAAGAGCGCTCCAGCCACCGCGCGGCGCCATAGGCCCCATCGCTACAGGTGCGGGACCGTAATACCTTACGAGATCCGCCGTTATCAGTGAAGTCCACTGAGCTGCTATTGATCCGCAACCGCCCCTTCCAGCGTCTGGTGAGAGAAATCGCTCAGGACTTCAAAACGGATCTGCGCTTCCAGAGCTCCGCTGTCATGGCTCTGCAGGAGTCCAGCGAGGCTATTCGTGGTCGGTCTGTTTGAGGACGGCCCACCAACACAATAGCGCCATTCACGCTCCAAGAGAGTCACTATCATGCCCAAAGATATTCAGTTGGCCCATTGCATCCGCGAGAGCGCGCCTAAACCCGCCTCCTGCATCAGCCTGCTTCAAACCCCAAAGGCTCTTTTTAAGAGCCACTAAAAACTACAGGACGAGGAATATTTCCCGGTTTAACTGCTTTAAATAGTATATTTATGTTCTTTTGTTAAACTTACGATCATGATCCGGGCCACTTCTATAAATCTCAGGTAGTCTCCTAGTGCGTGTGTGAAGGTATAATATATATATATATATATATATATAATGTATGTGTGTGTGCAGATATACATAGGATTAGGTGAAATATATAATCTTTGTTTACCATCTTGGATAAGCACAGAATTTTGTATTTTAGTGAACAAATATTTATAAACGGTACATTTAGTGTTTTTACGTAATTAAAATCCATACATGTATATCATTTTAAAAGCTTGAACTTTTTAGTAGAAGACTCACAAAGTTGAACATCTCACAATTACTCGTTATTAATTTTATAGTTTTTAATCAATGACTCATATCCAGGTGTTTGCCACTACTTTTTTGATCTTCAAACTGAAGTCTCTCAAAATATATATATAGTTGGTTTCTTTCCATCTCGTTAATTTGCTCTATCCAGAGTTTTGATCAAATCTTCAGCTACCCCTAATAATAGCATCACACGCTGAAGGCCAAAGAAGCTTGATTTCCTCTTATGGTGCAAAGTTCAGCTGAAAGGGAGACGAAATCACAGAGGCCTGAGAAATCATTTATAGTCTACAAAATATATATCTTGAAATGTCTACTAAAAGCTAAGCTACCTTCCCTGTCATACTGCTGAGGAGATTGTTTCTCCAAGCCATAACGATATGGCTAAAAAACGTTTAAATTTCCAGCAAACCGACAGCACTACAGCTGAATGTTGCTGTGTGCCTCGGTGTTTAAGCGCTCGAGTGAGTACAAACAGCATTTAGTTTTCCCACACATTTCATCCGGAGGTGTATTATGTGAGAGAGGTAATACTGGGAATAATAATTTTGACAACATTTTTCATAATAATATCTAATATTTCATAGGAATATTGATGCATAATTTATTTTCCTATTCACTTGTTGTGTCTCCCAGAATGCCTGATAAACAAGTCCTGATTTTATGACAAACTATCTGAAAATTAGTCTGATAAAATGATACTGATTCATGATTTAAATGCTAATATCTAAATTGTATTGATTTAGATTTCCATCCTATGAAACCTGCTGAGATGAGATTCTGGGCCTTTATAGAGCCCTCAAACACAGAGAGGCAACTGCATAGAGCCAAGATCCACTGTGGTAAGCAGTTGATTACATGGACTGGTAAAAATACAACTGAACAAAGATCAGGCTGGCAATGAACATTGCTCTCAATATGTACATTTCATTTCTTTTGAACAGACTTCCGTTCACTGGCAGCTCCATTGATGAGATGTTCTTTGTTTCTCAAATAACCTTTGCACTGGGTCTATGACAGCAGCATGACCTTGCCAGAGCCTGTATGGAGTCCACTCAGTCCACATTCAGTGGCGGATCGTCCAGCAGCGTGGAGAGCAGCTTTCTGTACACTTTGCTAGGGTCTGTGAGGATCTGATAGCAGAGGAGAAAACAAGGGAACATCTGCCAGCTGAGAGTTCAACGACTATGCAGATAATTGGCAGTCCTCCTGGACTGCACGGAGCTGAGGTGCCAGTGCCCTTCATCACCTCTTCCAGAAGTGGAACTGTTCTCTGCATACAAGTCCCACTGTACCACTTAGAGTGGCTCCCATACGGGGCGGTCACAGCTTTATCTCTCCCACTGTATGCTGGTTCATCAGCTCAGTGACAAACAGATCACGCGTAGAGTCTGGAAATCTTGTCCTTTGAGACCTGGGATAGCCATCGTGGTTGACCGAGGTTTCTCTTGTTGATGACCTTGTCCCTTTGCTAGATTTTATAGGCCAGCATTTCTCTCTGGAAGATTCAGATTATGTCTGCCTGTGATGGCCAGGGAGACTCTGGCACTGCGACGCCTCAGGGTGCACGCGCGTGAGCGCGCTAACGCTGCGTGTTAGGGAGCATGTGTTCTTTGACACAGAGTTTCACTTCGGCTTTTGGCAACATTAATCCAGCTGTATGCTGCTGCTTGTCTCCTGACAAACTATGAAAATGGGAGCCTCTTGTAAAGGCTTGGGCAAAGGTTTCATTATAGCACTCTGAGTCAGTAAATAGCTTTTTTTCTTCAAAATAATTTTTGCCAGTATGTTACAATAGTTACAATGTTATTTATAGTTTTTCAGCCACTTTAAATAACCTGCTGGCTAACATATAACTCGCTTTCTGGAATAAATTTCTGAAGATGGTTGTTTTTCTTTTTCAAAATGTATAAAATTGACCACAACATGTTTAGAAATCACTATCTAATCAGAATGCGTATACCAGTAATGAGATGTTTATTGTTAACTTTTATAAATGCTATACAAATGGACAGGGGGTATTCCAAGAAAGCAAGTGTTAACTTAGCGTCACATATACCTTGAACTTCTCGGTTGATTAACCCAGAGCCTTGCTTACTCGAGGGCACGCTGGTTCCAAAAGCGAGGAGTCCGTGGAGTAAGTCTAGCCAACTCCAGAGTATGTTCCTGGATTACACACATTCTCAACAGAGCAACGAACCGATGAGTCACCATGGAAACAGAACCTCCAACAAAGTGTGTCAAATCTACTTCCTTCTTCTTCTTTTTGTTTAATGGTGATTTACGCATAACCTACTTAGTGCATTGTAGAAAAGCGCGTATGGACGAGTGCTCATAAATGATCCAACCGGATCAATACTTTGATTATTTATAATGACTCAAGCAAGACTGGCGCTCAGAAGTCTACTAGACTGACAAGGTTGGACAAAAAGCAAAAGGATACAAACCATGCTACGTGGCAGCTCACCGTCATAATGTAACGGCCATTCAGCCCCAGGGGAAATGGAGTGCGGATTTACGTATGTGTTTAATCGCGGTTCACGACTAATCAAAACATGCACAGGTCCGCAAGTGTTAGAGACTTTGATATTAACAATTGATTAAAATGGAGTTAAAACAACCATTATTATCTAGAGCTTAATCTAACTTTTTAGAAATTTCTTTAATTCTAGGATTGAGTTCAAAGGACGGATAATTTGTCTACCAAAAATATCTATTCTTTTAATACAACTCTTAAACAACGTTTCTCTGGCCAGGAGAAATAAAGCTTTCTTTTGCACTTGCTAACATAGTCGGTGCCCACTGTAAAGTGACCTCTACATGAGCAAACCAAGCGTGCCAATCACGTGTGAATATATATATTTTAATAAAATCAGCCAAACAATAAATAAAATATACAAAATTAACTGGTGACAGAAGGAGAGAGAGAGGGAGAGAGGGAGAGAGAGAGAGAGAGAGAGAGAGAGAGAGAGAGAGTAGAGAGAGTAGAGAGAGAGAGAGAGAGAGAGAGAGAGACAGAGCAACGGTGAGTATTATCGACACAACCTATATGAGCATAAACATATGGAAGTCAGTCCAGCTTATTGGTATAAGCTCAAAACTTTTTATAACGACAGCTTGGCGGGATACTGCATATGTTTCTGGTGGTGAGCCTGTGTTTAAGTGGGAATTCCGCAATCCGTCCGTGGTTTTGATCTTGCTGGTGGTCCCTTGGAGTCTGCGGAAATTCAACTTTGGTTCCTTTGTGTATGAGATCCGTTGAAGGTGGCGAGGAGAGGAAAAGCAAGAAGTGAAGAGAGGAAAGAGAGCGTAAGGACCAGAGAGGAGAAGCGCAAGAGAGCGCGCAAGAAGAGCAAGGCAGAGCTAAGAGGCAAGAAGAGAAGAGAGAGACAAGAGATGCTGAGATTCTCGCCTGTGGCCCATTTCCAGTTGTCATGACAAGACGCCTTTGAGTCGAATACATTCAGAGCGGCGAATTGTAGCTGGACTTCATCTTAGGTCCTCATTTGGGTTTTATGACTCACAAATGTGGTAGATTCTGTTTTTTATGCAGACTGGTTTGCATGAAAGAGTAAAATGCATCAGTAGCACTCATTGGCTCACTTGCTGGCTTCCAAAACATGGTGACATTCTGAGACTAACATGGGGTTTTAACCTAAGAGTTACAGTTATGAATTTCATGAGAATTGACGCTATCTTTCTGGTTACTGGCTGGCTATAAGTTTCAACCTATCAAAAATACATCAAAATGGTTATACAAAAAGCATGTATACATACAGGAAGAGTATTACCCAATGAAGAATAATTATTAACAGTCATAAGATCTGTTCGGATGTCCGGTATGTGGAGGTGGGGCTGGTTTATGACTGTGAGCTGCACAGCATGGCCTAGTCCTTAGCACCGTTAACCTGTCAGTCTGTAGACTCCACGTGCGCCGTCTTGTTTGAGCCATTATAAATAATCAGCATTATCCTGGGTTGATCATTTATGAGCACCGCCCATACGCTAAATAACAGCTCCTCACATATACCAAGGGACATCCGAACACATTATATGACTTTTAACTCAGTTATTTGTGCTGTTCCTAGATATATGTATGCTTTTTGTTATAACCATTTTAGATGTGTTTGATAGGTTAGAAACTTATAGCCAGTGAAGGCTGGAAGGGAATGACAATAATCCTCGCTATATTCCTTTAACTCTTGGGTTAAAAACTCCCATGTTTGGTCTCGAAATCTTGTCTCTGCAATTTGTGTGCAAATAGGCGGGTTGGTGCAGGATATTTTGCTTTCTTTCATGCTAAACCCCAAAGTCTGTATACCCAAAAAAACTCCAGTCTCACTTGTATTTGTGAGAGCGCTGGTAAAACATGTTAATGAGATAGACTCAAGACAGTTGAGATTTCCTTGCTTCTGAGTTCCTTCATTTGATTGGTTGTTCACCTGACCAAAGAGACGCGGTTCGCCATGCCCTTTAAAATTGGGCCACAGACGGCTTGCTCTCTCTGTCCTTCAAGGCGCCTGTTCCTCTCTTGTCCTCGTCTCTGCCCTCTCTCCGGCTTCTTTTCTCTCCCTTCGCCATCCTTCAACGGATCTCATCAGCACAAAGGAACCAGTGTTGAATTTCCGCGACTCCGGCGGAACTACCCCCGCAAGATCGGCAAACACGGACCGATCATGAATTTCTTAAATACACGAGCTCACGAAACTAAGAAAACATATGCAAGTATCCCTTAAGCTGCCGTTATAAACTTTGAGCTTATACCAATAAACTGGACTGATTCCTTGTTTATGCTTCATAGTTAAAATATAAATCACCGCTGTTTTTTCAACTCTCCTTCCTGCTTAGTTAATCTGTGTATGTTTGTTGATCTATTAAAAATATATATATCTACACGTGATTGTGCTTGAGTTGTTTTATACATAGTCACTTACGAACCCACCCTGTTATAAATTAAATCAAAAGATTTCTCCTGGCCAGAGAAACGTTGTTTAAGAGTTATTAAAAGATAGATATTTGGTGGATAAATTATCCGTCCTTTGAACTCAACTCTAGAACTGTTAAAATTTCTAAAAGTTGACTAAGTTCCAGATATTACAATTGCTTTAACTGGCTTTAATCAATTGGTTAATATCACCTCCAGTTGATCTGTGTTTGATCGCACACGCATGCATAAACGCATACAAATTCCGCACTTTTCCCTGGGGCCTGATATTCTTTTTAATTCTTACACCTATTTGGTGATTGTGCACAATTTGTTTTTCAGTCTTTCGCTTACAAGTAATCTTTAAAAAAAAAAAAAGTATATAAGTATATATATATATATATATATATATATATATATATATATAGTTTGTTTGATACTAATTGAATGCAGTTCCAAGGTGTGTGATATGACAATAAATAAGTGCATATATATTTAATTGAATTAACATTTATACATCACCTTGTTATATGATTTATAATTCATATATATTAATGTGGGTATTATATAACTGTAATTATATAACAAAATTTGGTTATATTAATACAATGCTGGGGGTGAAACTATTAATTATATAATACACATCTGAATACTCTTAAGCAAACTAACTCCTGGATTATGAGCGCCCAGAGCAGTACAGTTCAGATAGTGAGTTGCTATGGCTACTTGTATACCCTGAAAGTTACTCTCCATTTTGGAACCGGAAGCTGAGGGTTATCCGCTTACTTACTCTTTAAACATACTCCGTATGCTACATAACCTGCTTCTCTGAAATACACCTCAGATGCTGTATATCTTATTTGTTTACCTATAGAAATGTTAATAGGTCATTTATTTAACATTTTTGTAACCACTTTGTTTAAATGTACTCTTTTATATTACTTTTTATAAATTGCATTTAGGTACTCATGTTATTTATGCACTGCTGTAAATTGCATGCATACACTTAATATATAAGTATTTAACTAGTTTGCATTTTATATGTGTACTTTGTTCCATCGGTGCTTTAAGCCATCTGTAATGAAAGTTATCAATATCCTCATGCACAGTAAATAATATTATTCAGTGAATACACCATATGGCTGGGGCTAGTTATAATGATTTGACTTCCATTTGACTCACATTGCAACTAGACACAGGTGAATGCTTGTTCTACACTTGACCCACTTACACAAATGCTTCATTACCTGCCTCTTCTCTCCGCTACAACCTTGCTGAAATCCACGCCCTCTTGCCACAATTACATTACATTATTTCCAGTACTTTTGAAAATATAATGTCATGCCCTCATACGCCTCTTATTGATATGTCAGAAACTGGAAGGTGTAACTGTGACATACACTCCAAAAACCTGGGATACTAAAATACATAAAAATATTGAAGTTCCAATTTGTACATATTTCTAAAAATGAATAATAAAACTAACTAAATATATGCACAAATATATATGTAAAGAATTAGAACTGCCAGTAAAAAAGAGTATAGAAATATTTAACAACATTCTGTAAAAGCATGACAGGCTATTAGAATATAATTGTCTAGGGTAAGCAAGGAGATGAAGCAAAATAAATGGTCTATTTTTTTTTTTTTTTTTATGTTTTGGTCATTTCATTGTCTCTGAATTCTCTCTGGATTAAATATGTCTTCCTGTGTGTAGACAATAAAAGCTACAAACCAGAAATCACCATCTGACTCCCTGATCTGCTGGGTGCAGCATGGATGAAATGAGATGTCCTTAATGTGTGTACTCCTCATTGATCTTTTAATATATGGCAGTCAACATGTTCTATACATTGGGGTATTTAATTTCAACAAGGCTAGCCACAGACTGTCCCTTTGGATCATATACAATGCTATGGGGATTGATGATGCCTCATCCAGGGTGGATTGAAGCCAGAAGGGATAGTGGTTAACCTTGTTTTCTACTGCTGTAAGTCTCCATGGTAAGCCTCCCTGCGTCTGCTGTCTGATGGGTCTTAGTTAGGCCTGTAGTCTTTTGCAAAGTTTTCGGGTAGAGCTCTGTGCCCTGGTGTGACAGGACTTCTGAATTTGAAGAGGTGGGTGGCAATGTCTAGTTGGTGCCACTCAATGCAGGAACTCTGCTCTTACATTTTACATTTCCTACTGGCCGGTTGTATATTCTGTATATAACTGTATGTGACAAATAAAACTCTTGAATCTTGAATCTTTTAGGGAATACTGGCAATTTTGTGTGCTGTCTCTAAATGTTGTTGCTAGGGACACATGTAGTACTGATGTTCAGTGCATAAAATAGGCAGGTGAGACAGATGTAGGCAATTCTAGATTCTCATTTTAGGGGGCCCAGTCCAGTGAGGTGCTAGGAAAAAAAAAAAAAAATTGGTAAATACTTCAGTTTAGGTCCATCCTACCATAACTAGTTATTAGCATGCAGTACACAATAGGATATTGGCTGCTATTAATGACTTTTTTTATTTTTGAATAAATTATTAATGCCTTATTCTATGGATTTACATTAGCATCCTTTAATCGCATCAGGAATGTAGGCAAAGAGTTTATAATCAATGAGATCCTAATGGTAGTTATGTGTCTGGAGCATACTCCTGAGAAATTTTTGAGTTCTCATGGATCTACACAAATGTGCATTTTAAGATGTTCTGAAGGCAAAAATTTGATCACAATAGTTTGAAAACCATATCAGTGGGTAGTAGATTTATTTTAATCTACTGTCTTATCTCCATGATCTCTCTTTTTCTCATTGTTTCGTATCTCTGCCCCTGTCTCTTCCTCCTAAAGCTGAGCTTGACTGAGGAAGGTTTCACAGTGAAGAAAGTAAAAGTTATATGATGCATCTGGAAACCTGGCTTTGATGTCGCGTTACTGGAACGCTTTCTTGCAAATCAAAAATAGATAGAATGTAATTTTTTGTCAAAATATGGTTTTACAAATTAGTTATCTTCAAATATCTTGTCTATCATCTCTGAAAAACATCTTGACAAAATCCAAAAAAATGGTTTAGTGCAGAAAATAGTAACTATGAAAAAGCAAGCTGAAAAGACTGTCTTGCTCTATAATGTTTCTAAACATAATTCTTGCAAAAAAAAAAAAAAACAAATTAGAAAACGGCACAGTGTTCTCTCTCTTGCAATATATTGCAGTGTTATGTTAGAGAGACTCGTGAGTCAATGTATAGAAAATAAATGTGTTCAGATTTCGTGAGAACATTTTACTCGCATCTAAAAATGCAAAACCGAAGTGACAACGTGGAGGAGTGTGAATTTCTTAACTATATAGGAAATGGACAATACAGTTTGGATGCTCAAAGAAACAGTAAATGCTCACAATACCTGCACTGGCAGACTGCAGAGATACACCATGACACACAATTAGGGACAGGCTAGATTAGACAGGACACCAATTAGATGAGACAAACTGAGTTGTTGTGTGAGGAGAAACAGTGGAGAAATGCAGGTGTCTCTTGGTGAGAGACCAGTGTTAGCTAATATTATATATATATATATATATATATATATATATATATATAGAGAGAGTATATATATATATATATATATATATATATATACATATATATATATATATATACGTTTAGTCAATAACATGAACACTGTGCTCAGATCACAATCACTGTAGTGATTTAATATCATGTATCTAGTAATAGCAAAATGGTATTACTAGCTAGGAGTAATGACATTTTACCAATAACATAAACAAAATAAGCTTTGACCATCAGGCATAAATCAAAAGTCTCAGTTAATATCCGCTCACACTAAATGTTATGTGATATAACGCATGTTTCCTCATCACGTACTGATTTGTAGTTAGCAAACGTTTAAAACAACTTCATGCAGTTTATGTTTACTCCATCAATATTTAGTTCATAGATAGCAATTGTATGTGTTTCTGGCGTTATCCTTTATTCATTAAATCTGTGTTATCGATTATTTGGTGCCGATTCACCGATAGTGTGAGTGGATGTATATGACGTTATATAATGTGTTTGAGTGAACTTAATGTATATACATGGTATGAATAAATATTTATGCATTACATTAGCATATAATTCCAAACTTTTGAAAAAGTGTGAGACTGTATGCATTTGTTAATGTATATACTTTGTATTCACTGCAATGTTGAAATTGATTCAC
>JAGHMJ010003677.1:0-28264 GCA_018749465.1 Paracanthobrama guichenoti
AGCCAGACGACGGATGGCGGGTTTGGTGATTCCCTGGATGTTATCGCGCAGCGCAAAACTTTACGGTGACGCTTGGCGCCTCCCTTTTACCGAGTCCTTTACCTTTGCCTCTTCCAGACATGTTTAAATCAAGTATACTTGGAAAAAACAATTACACCAGCGAATGAACAACAATCGCTACAAGCGCTGCATTTATACTTGCTTACAGGACCTGACAGAAACCAGGGCCGCGCAACACGCTCCTCCCCTCGATATAGTTCAGCACAAAACAATGTGATTTAACCTCAAACCTGATGTAACGAGGCCTGTGTCCTTTGTTTAATATTAAAACCCAGTTTTATAGGATTTTTTTAACGAAGATGCTATTAGACGAATATAATTATATCATATACAGTGAAACTAAATGGACAATTAATATGAATGAATGAATTCATTGTATTTGCAGTATATTTTTATGTGACATGTCAGGTATATTTTCAGAATATGAATGATTTCAGGCCTCTGTGATTTACACAGTATATCTCCTTTAACTGAACTTGCACCATAAGAGTAAACTCTTCTTTGGCCTTCAGCATGTGACAAGTTTCAAACAGCCCATACCATTATTAGGGAGTAGCTGAAGATTTGATAAAAACCGTGGATGAGCAAATGAAAAAGAGTTGGAAAGAAACCAGCTGTATATTTTAAGACAAGGATAAAAACACCTGGATAAAAGGCAATAGGTTAAAACTGTATAAAAATGAGTTACGAGTTTAATTGTGAGATGTTTTCAACCGTTATCTTAAAGTCTAAGCTTTGGCATCCGGATCTCTGACTCAAGTGAGTTCTTGCAAAGTGACTTTCTGCTACAACAGAACAACAGATAATGCAATTTACAAAAAAAGTAAAAATACAATGGCGTGCTTCCTTCTAATGTGACTTCCGTTTTCACGGAAGTGTTCATCGCAATTTTAAAATAAAAGTTTAAACCTAAGCTTTGAGTTTTAATGTCCACATATTCAAGAAAATTGCAGTGTCTGAGCATTTCTATTGTAAAGAAGAGTCCAAATATTAATGATCTTCCATGGTTCTGCCATCAATGACGTGGAAGGGAGCAAGGCAAGTTTATTTATATATCGGTTTTTTACACAATGCTAATTCAAAGTGCTTTACATAGGAGTTAAAATAATCAAAAATAATTACAACAGATGCAAAGGACTTAAACATAGCCTGCATACGAAAGAAAAATAATATTAAAACAGTTTAGAAAAAAAGAGCATATATAAAATGCAGTGTAATCAGTCGAATGTAGTACTCATTCAGTAAATGCACAGCTAAACAGATGCTTTGAGTCTGGATCTGAATGTGACATGCATAAGAAATGCTCCTCTCTGGAGTGGAAGAATGGAAGAGTCAGGTTCACGATTTTACACTAGAACATGCCTTTCTAGTGTCTCTTCACTCTTATGGTGATTCACTGCCTGCCTATGACGGCTCCCAGTGACTTTTCACAATTACACACCTGTTGCTACACGGATGTATATTTACACTCGACCTGCGCCCGCTTGGTCTGGGGTCTCTTCACTCACTTCTGAGTCGCGAACCTTAGTGCTCTCCCTCGTAGATTATGGTCAAAACAAATATACTGCAGGTATGTTTTACGCTTGAACCAGCTATTATGGCACCCTACCTGCGCCAAAGAGCCCACTCCTCTCACATAACGAGTCAAGTCACATAAATGTTGTAATATGGAAAATAAAATAAACAGGAAAAAAAAGAAAGAAAAACTGATAAAATGTGTTTGTTTTTAATTGGGAAATAAATACCCAATGTAATATGTATAACAAAAATATAAGCACCCACTGTCATATATATATATATATAAACATTATCTAACCAGTCCACGCTAAAAGTTATTTGAGCTAGTTTGTTTACTTTTTATAAAGAAAATCTAATTTACTTTCAAAAGATGCTGCAAAATAAATCCTTGAGGAGAAGAAATGTTTATAAATGAGATTATTAGAGCAATTTCTAGAGCACTTCTGTATGAGGGTGACAGTGGAGAGGACACAGCGGGACTGCAAATGTCGTTTGACTTAAAAACAGCACACATCATTGGCTACCTCAAGACCTGCTCCTTTTCAATTCCCATAGAGGCAATATAAAAAAATATAAATAAATAAAAAAAAAAAAAAAAAAAAAAAAAAAAAAAAAAAAAAGTAAAAAGAAGCTGTCTGATTATATACAACGTTCAATGAAAATACTCTATACATAAAGTTTATAAAAAAAAATAAATAAAAAAAAGACCAAGACATTAAATAAACGTTTGGAAAATTTAGAAAATGAAGACACAAATATTGTTAATATAACTAAACGTTCTACCTACATTCAGTGAGTAAACTGGAAATGTTCTCGTTCTGTAGTTTTGGTGGCTCTTAAAAAGAGCCTTTTGGGGTTTGAAGCGGCTGATGCAGAGGCGGGTTTAGCGCGCCTCCGCGGATGCGGCGGGCCAACTGAATATCTTTGGGCATGATAGTGACTCTCTTGGCGTGGATGGCGCACAGGTTGGTGTCCTCAAATAGACCGACCAAATAAGCCTCGCTGGACTCTTGCGGGCCATGACAGCAGAGCTCTGGAAGCGCAGATCCCGTCTTGAAGTCCTGAGCGATTTCTCTCACCAGACGCTGGAAGGGCAGTTTGCGGATCAGCAGCCCGGTGGACTTCTGATAACGGCGGATCTCTCGCAGAGCCACGGTCCCGGGCCTGTAGCGATGAGGTTTCTGACGCCGCCGGTGGCCGGAGCGCTCTTACGGGCGGCTTTAGTAGCGAGCTGCTTCCTCGGGGCTTCTGCCACCGGTGGATTTACGAGCGGTCTGCTTGGTTCTTGCCATTGCTGCAGTAACTCTTCCCGTTCAGCTGGCGCTGGAAATGCTACTTTATGTTACGCGCCTGCTTTTAAAGCATTGACCGCCACGGGCTCACAGTGGCGCGAGGAGTGCCGAGGCTTGTGATTGGCTGATATGTGACGTCTGTGCATGAGTGCTGGCCAATGACTGCGGGTTTCACTCTTTTCAAACATGCGAGAGTTTCCTCGCTCGAGCTGCTTCTGTTGACTACATTAAATGAAGAGTACATGACAGCTCCTTATACTCACATTGTTGTATTTATTTGTTCTGAAATATTGGCCTTAATTCCCGGTGGTTGTGCAGATCTCGGATTAGAACACAGTCTTACAGTCGCTATAAAGCACAACACACTAGGGTTGCCATCCGCCCCATAGAAGACTTTTTCTGTCGAGAAAACGCTACCAAAGGGCAAAAGACCCGGAGCAACATTGATTAATTTGTTATCCTGAAGCTGACCTGCATATTGATTATTACTTTCAGATAATCTGCAATAGTCAACACATCAGAGTTTAATAGACATTAGGATAGGTTGGGTGGCAAACACACATTACATGATCACATCATGCGTGTATAACGATCATGCAAAAACAATTATATATTTTACTGGTTTGATGAGTCATTTCCTCCCTGTGGGAAAAGTGCTGCTACCTTCCACACACACTGTATATTCTGGGCACATTGATCTAATGCTGTAGTTTTACGTTCCTATTGTAATACTGGAGTTTTATCACTGACTTTATTGTATGTGGGGTTGTTTGTAGTGTCACAATCCTCCAGCAGTGTCGAGTGAATATATTCTGTCTGTACTGTATTTAATAACATCCCATCTGGACTATAATCATATTCAATGTCTGAACTCCCTTTCTGTCCATTTTAATCAGTTAGTGTTTTAAAATGTATTTAAAAATGGTTTAGCAATTCACAACTTATTTTATCTGGTCACTTTAATATTATTTGTTTAGATTGCATGAGTAAAATGATAATAAAAAAAAAAAAAAACAATGGCTTTTCCGTTCAAAAATGATCAAATCAGTAAAATACAGGAGCTTTGCTCTTTTTTTCAGAATAGTGGTGGCTCTTAAAAGAGCTGTTGAGGATTAAAACGTTATTTGCTTGTGTAATAAGAATTACTTTTTTGGGAGCTGCCTTTTTAGGTTTGGCGCTTTAGGCTTTGCCGTCTTGGGTTTTACGGCCTTGGCTATTTTGGGGCTCTTGGCTGCTTTCTTAGCGGCTGCTGGCTTTTTGCCTTCTTGGGCTCTTTGTCGCCTTCTTAGCGGCTGTGGCGGCGGGTTTCTTGGCCTTCTTAGGCGATTTCTTGGCGGCTTTGGGCTTCTTTGCAGCGGCGGGTTTCTGGCCGCGGGCTTCTTCACTTTAGGAGCCGCTTTCTTGGCCGCGGGCTTCTTTTTGGTTGTCTCGGCTTGCTGCTTGTTGAGCTTGAATGAGCCTGAGGCGCCGGTCCTTTGACCTGCAGCCAAGAGTGCCTTTAGTCACCAGGCTCTTGATGGCGATCTTGACGCGGGAGTTGTTCTTCCCCACGTCGTAGCCGCTGGAAGCGAGAGCTTTCTTCAGAGCAGCGAGGGACACGCCGCTCCTTCCTCCTTCGACGCGGACACAGTCTTGACGATGAGCTCAAACGGACGCCTGGACCCGCTTTCTTTAACTTTCGCGGCGGACTTCTTCTGGGGCGCTTTGGCCGTGGCGGCAGCAGCCGGGGCAGGGGCGGTTTCTGCCATCGCTCTCGATCGGATGTAAGGTCTTTTCAGAAATGAGTAGCGCTCGCGCAGCGCTGCTATTTTTAATACCACATGAGAACCTTATAGACTCAACCTGTTCGCTCGGTGTCTGTGCGCCTCCACGAGCCCTTCACGCGTGTGTTTTCTTCTCTCACATTTGGGGCAAAATTGAAGCGGTAAAAGAGTTTGTCACAGTCAAAACAAAGTGAACACCAAGCAGAGGTTCTGAGCTTTCATTAGAGACTAAAACGCGCCAAGAGGATTTGTTTATTTTTTTGCCTCCATCAGATTAAACTCAAGGCGAGCATCAGTCACGGGGCAAAGCGCGAACGTAAATTTGATGGACAGTTTAAAGTGTAAAAGTTGCTAAAAGCCCAAACGCGTCCTCTGTGTGTTCAGCAAACAGTCTGAAAGAGACATGGATGAAATCAGCATCAGCGAGGGCGTGAGGAGGCTTTCATACAGCTGTTGTTTAAGGCAGCTTGATGAAACATAATTAATTGACATTGGCATTTTGTATATTACTATTTATTTTCAACAACAATAATAGTAGTAGTAATAATAATGTCAAAGAAGTAGATGAAGAATATATTTCTTAAATAATTAAAATACCAGTGTGTCTGTAAAATTAATGAATGAATCAATATATTAAATACAGGATAACAATATGTTCCATTGCATACCCCTAGTAACCTAGTAATAAAGATAACATTTTGTGTTGTGAATGTGAAAATCTTTCCTGTTTGTAAACAACTAAAACTGAACAAAAGAAGTAGACTAAATAAATGCAGGTGCACACACACACACACACACACACACACACACACACACACACACACGTAGTGGGAAGTTCGGATCATTTTACTGACTCGGATCTTTGAATCTCGTTCAGCAAAATGAACGAATCTTTTATCAAGTCAGATTTCGTTCATTTCAGCAGAATCCAATTAAAATGATACACGTTACATTTTCCAACACATTTAGTACTACTTTTGGAATAAAAAAATAAATAAGCTAATGCAGCCATGGCCAAACTTTTGAGAAAGAAATTATTACTTTATTGCTTAGCTGGGTCTTAATCAGGCTATGTATACAGTCTGTTAGTTCACCGTCTGTTCCCTCCCTGGAAAGATTAGTTCACCTCTTGTGTCTTCAGGTTCGAGCCGTTCCGTCATCATGTCTGAGCTGGGCCGTGACAGCCTCTATGCAACGCATACATTACACTCACCGGAAAAGAAAAAATTAGTTCATCTCTGAGTCAGTCTTGGGCAAGCCTCACGAGTCTCGTTTTTTGTCACGTGACTGAGAGGAATAGCTTAATGTTCAGAAGATTTCTCAGTTCCAGGCCTGGCAAACTTTGATTAGGTATGGCCAGTAATTGCACATGATGTCAGCACAAAAGAAAGTTGCATTTTCTGTGCAGAGCTCTTTCTGCAAGTCCAAAGGATATGCATAGATCTCTCCTCTGAACATATTGAGTGCCCTCAAAAGAACACTGATAGATTTTATGTTGGTCTCAGCATTGAAAGAAATGGGACAGAAGGTTTTCTCTGTATGTGGAAGCTGTATTCTCTATGTTCCTATGTTTAACATATGGGACCAGTCCCTATAAGGAATAGGTTTCTGCTAAGGGTTTCTGTTTATATTGAAGGGTCTTCAGGAGCTCAAGGAGAGCCTGGATGGTGGACAAGGAGAGTACCATATTTAGACTTGTTTTTCTATATGCATCACATTCCTATAACCTGAGATATATGATGTACTTCTCTCTCTCTCATTGGTTAAACCTTTTCTACACCCCTTTTATTCTTTGTATATAACTACCAATCCTACATCAATTAAAATGAGATGTTACACTCTCCCTCAGCGCTGAGTATCTGTTCATTCAATTGCCAATGCAGAAAACTGGGATGAGGCACGAAGGGGCAAAAACCTAACAAACACCATACCAACAGACAGCGACTTCAATTCTCTCCTCATCTAGTTTACTGCTAGTCTTCCTGGAAAACTCTTTGCAGCTGCAAACTCTGCAGATACACAGACACCTTTGCCTCCCACCTACATGAAATACAAGATAATAAAAAGGAAAATCAGGCATTTAGGATAGACAGACAGAAAAAAAGAAAAAACAAGCCGATAGGCCTGATTCATGAACTGTATACACATGACTTTGTATGTGAAATCAGTGTATAAACATTTTCACAAACAAATCATGAATCATAATGTGTACATGCAAGCAATCTGAGGCAGTGTAGTAAACTTACATGTTGCAGTTTTTCATGATATATTTAGCAAAAGAGGGAAAATCATCATCTTTGCAAAGAAACAACTCTTCAAGTAACCAGAGCCCTCTGAACTAATAAAACAAATTAGATCGATTTTTTATTTATTTATTTATTTATTTTTAGATCAGATTTTTAAACAACAATGAACACAAACTTAAGAAATAACAATTTCAGGGTAATTCAAATAATTGCTGTGACAATAATAGAAAAAGAGTCTTCACAGTATGAAACATTCTTCTCTATGACCTTTGTATTACTGACATAAGATATTAAGTCATAATAGCATAAAACATTTTCAACAACAATAACAAAAACAACTAAACACTTACTTCCCAGCCTTTTGAACTGATGAAGTTTTCTGTTGCCATCCATAGCAACTGCCAGCATTCGAGGAACAAGCTGGGCACATGAAAGATCACCGCAGATCTTTTCAACCTCATAACGACAGATGTTCCATTAGAAAAAAAGCTCTTCAGAAACACATCACCACATAAAGTGCCATTCTAGTAAAAGATACATGGAAATATTATAATGAACAAACCTAGAATTTAGTAAGTATTTTTCACATTTACTATCCTCTAAAGTTAAATATGCTGATCACCAAAACATTAAAACAGTCAGAATAATATTATGAGGTCCTCCTTGTGCAAACAAAATAGCACAAAGCCATTCTAAAATGTTATTATTTTCTGGTCACAATTTTACAAAATAGTTACCATAGACGTTGTCAGTTTGAATCAGTCTGACAATTGTTATCCGGGTCATCAAGGTGTTTTTACTCACAGAACAGCTTCTCAATGTTTTTTTGTTGTTGTTTTTTTGTCACCATTCTGAGTAAATGCTAGAGACAGTTCTGTGTGTGGAAATCCCAGGAGTTGAGCAGTTTTTAACATTTGGATCATTGATGTTAAAATCATGCAGACATGGGTCATCTTAAGTTTATGCACTACATTGCATGATTGGTCGATTACTAGATAATCAAATGGATAATCAATCAGATTGGCTGGTTTGAGCACATTTATGTTCCTGTTTACACCTGGTATTAAGATGTAATTTAGTTGGTCCGATCACAAGTGGATGACACTAATGCCGCCTTCACGTGCTATCGGAAATTTGATAATTCCCACTTCTGAAGTCGTGATTACGAGCTCATCGCATTAAAATTTTGAAATGGGAGGGCGTTCATGTGCAATTTTTACCTAGGAAACTCATATTTACGATAATTCCAAGAGCATGTGAAGGCGGCATTAATACAGGTGTAAATGGGGGTCTAAAACATTTTGAGCTTGTCCACTTTCAACCACATCCAGAGGTAGTCAAAAACGCATTTAACCAGATTGATGTCATAGTGTAGACAGATTAAAAATACAGATGTAAATGAGATTGTGTCAGTCTCGTCTGCTTGTGATCCGATCAACCAAAATGCATCTTAAACCAGGAGTAAATAGGACCATACACTGCTCATCTCCTGGGATTTTTGACTGCAGTCAAAGCATTTCAGACAGAAATGCTTTGCTCGCATGAGGTTGGAGCTCAACAATAGGCAGGACGTTGTAATGCTCAGTATGAGAAAGGTACTCACTCTGCCATATAAAATGCTCCGTTTCTGTACGGGGGCCGAGAAGTGCAAAACAAAATCAGAATTATGAAAACAAAATAACAAATTCAAAAACAAAACAAATTATAAACCCAATGGAAAGTCTAAAACCAAATTAACAAGTTAGAAAACACAATAACAATTCCGAAACAAAATAACAAATCAGAAAGCACAATGACAAATCTGAAAACAAGATAACAAGTCAAAAAAAACAACGACAAGTCGGACAAAACAGAAAAGGTAGGTATATGTGGTGAATGGAATACTGACCGCTGACTGGACGAGACATCTGTCAATCAAGAACGTAGAGCAGGCTGCGGCAGGAGAAAGTTGATTCATGCGTGTGCATGTGTAAATATTAGAGATGTATAGTCTACGATAATAATTGTTTTGTTTTTTTATGATCTGCAAAGCTGCGAGCTAAAATTATTATATCACTCACTTTGTAAAAAAACAAACAAAAACACTATTAGAAAGCGATTACAATACCCCCTAACATTCCAGGGCCTCATTTATAAAATGTTGCGTGAGAAACCGTTCTACGCTTAATCTAAAATCGTTTTGTCTCATCTTTTTTCGTCCAATGATACTGCATGTTGATATAGTCACAGTTACCATTTATAGACGTGTGTGTCATTTTGTCTTTATAATTTCATATAGCAATACTCAATAAAACAAAACAAAACATGACTCTAAAGTATGCAGTGTAAATGTATTGTGTAAATTCAATTTCCTGAAACTACTTACTTTTCTTAATTTAAAGTTGGCAAAGGCTATTCTAGATGTGCAAGATGCCATTTAGTGCAAATAGATGATCATATTGTAGGTCTATTAAGTAGGCTACCTGTTAGAAACTTTATTTTATTTTAAAATGAAATGCCTCTCCAAGCTGATAAGCGATTGGTATAGGGAAAAGAAAGGATCGGGAAAAGGGAGACTCAAACTCATGCTCGCGTTAAAAGCTAAATCTGTTGTTCTTACTCTACTCTCTCACTTATCAGATCGGGTTTTATAATTTTGTCTGACTCAACCAGATAGTGGCATGTTTAATATGAAACGTTTTTCTTTCTCCATAATTAATTTCACTAAAGTAGCCTGTAAAAAAAGAGACGGCTCTAATATTTACACATACACACGCAAATCAACTTTCTCCTGCCGCAGCCTGCTGTAGCTTCGTTCTGCATGTATTGGTTGACAAATGTCTCTCATTTAATCAGTGGTCAGTATTCCACTCACCACATATATGTATTTATACATAAATGTATTTAAATACAAATTACATTAGATTCTTTTTTCCAAAGGCTTTAAAATACAAAATAGTATTTTGTATTTCAAATATGCATTTTAAATACACGTATCTGAAATACTGCCCATCCCTGTCTGCGAACAGAGTCTCTGGACTGTTTGCAAGAAGTTTCTGCTTGTAGTTTTTCCTTGCAGAATCAGTTTTGACCTCAGAGGGGTACAGTATGGGGAGGGGGGAGCTCATCTGCATATCACAGTGGAGTGATGGTAGCTGCTGCTCTGATTGGCTGATTCTCTCTCTGGCTCATTTTATATATAAATTCAGTGACAACTAAAGTTTACCAGAGTATCAATAATGCAGTACTTAAAAAAAGAAAACAAAACACCTTTCAGGCATTTGTATCTGATGTGGTTTGAGAGTCCAATTCATACACAATATTTTTTGGACAAATAAAAAAAGAGCAAAAAGCTCTGAAATCAATTAAATTCCCATGAATTCCTATGGGTACCCATTTTTGTCCACGAAGGCCCAATTAAGGAATTTTTTTTTTTCCAACCACTTAACTTTTGTGTGTGTCAGGTGGCAAACTTAGAAAAAGTAGCCAAGCCTTGTATCCCTCAGATTAAGGGAAGTATTTTTAAAATTAAAGAAAAAAAAGATTTTGCCCACATTTGTCCCGAAGGACAAGCAGCGCCGTGTGAGCGCCATTCATTGTTGAAACCAGAACAGGCCAAAGCGCCCAAGAAGAAGTCGACCGCGAAAGCCAAGAAAGCAGGTTCCGGCGTCGGTGAGCTCATCGTCAAGACTGTGTCCGCATTGAAGGAGAGGAGCGGTGTGTCCCTCGCTGCCCTGAAGAAAGCTCTCGCTTCCAGCAGCTACGACGTGGAGAAGAACAACTCCCGCGTCAAGATCGCCATCAAGAGCCTGGTGACTAAAGGCACTCTTGTGCAGGTCAAAGGGACCGGTGCCTCGGGCTCATTCAAGCTCAACAAGCAGCAAGCCGAGAACAAGAAGAAGCCCGCGGCCAAGAAAGCGGCTCCTAAAGCGAAGAAGCCCGCGGCCAAGAAACCCGCCGCTGCAAAGAAGCCCAAAGCCGCCAAGAAATCGCCTAAGAAGGCCAAAAAACCCAAGGTGACAAAGAGCCCCAAAAAAGCCAAGGCTGCTAAACCCATGATGGAAAAGCCTAAAAAGGCAGCTCCCAAAAAGAAATAAGCATCCACTATTTCTTCCTCAATGGCTCTTTGAAGAGCCAACCACGAACTCTGAATAAAGAGCAAAACTCCTGTATTTTAATGATTTCTGTTAATGTTGAAAGGAAACAGCCAAGATGTGACTTTTGACCACTTAGTCTCATGCAATCTAAATTCAATGTAAAATGCTTAATTTGATATCTGCAATACGTGGCGAGTCACTTTAATCACTTAAATTGAGTAAACAATTTATATACACTATAATACACATTTATTAAAAATGGCCAAAAAGCTTACCAAGGTTCAGGCAGTGATCACAGTAAACTGAGCGACAGAAAACACACAAACACACACACACACACACACACACACACACACACACACACACACACACACACAACACTGCTAGAGAATCAGGACAATACAACAAACCCACACACAAAGGCAGTGATAAAACTACAATATTATAATAGGAATATAATAATGTACAGTATCAAAAGATCATTGTGCACAGAAAATACAATGTGAAAAGTGTAGGACTTTTGGTAGGAACCATGTAAAATGCAGGTCAAACCCCAGTAGCATATTATTGATATTAAGTCAATTATTTGAAGTCTGTTTAAATGGTTGTTTCACCATTTGAATGAAATGTTTTACTTATTAACTGTGCACACAGAAAAAACACATCGTTAAATTAATATTTAGCAATCTTAATGAATTTATATGAATTTTCTATCACAAAATATTTCAATAGTTTCATCTCTTTTAATAGTCACAGTCACAAATACTACGCATAATCAGAAGAGGGGGTTGGGCTTTGGAGGGAAGTTCAGTGATTGGTTGAAATCTTATCAGACTCTAAACCAATGAGCGACTGGCACTCTCCTTTAAAGACAGTGTGTGGAGGCACAAATTTTCACTCTATCAGTAAAGTTAGATTTTGCAGGTTGTAGTAACTAACTTAAATATGAGCGGCAGAGGCAAAACCGGAGGCAAAGCCAGAGCGAAGGCTAAGACTCGTTCCTCCAGGGCGGGACTGCAGTTCCCGTCGGCCGTGTTCACAGGCTTCTCCGCAGCGCAGGCAACTACGCTCAGCGCGTCGGTGCCGGAGCTCCTGTTTATCTGGCGGCTGTGCTCGGAGTATCTTACCGCTGAGATCCTGGAGTTGGCTGGAAACGCCGCTCGGGACAACAAGAAGACCCGCATCATCCCCCGTCACCTGCAACTGGCGGTGCGCAACGACGAGGAGCTGAACAAACTTCTGGGCGGAGTGACCATCGCTCAGGGCGGCGTGCTGCCCAACATCCAGGCCGTGCTGCTGCCAAGAAGACCGAGAAGCCCGCCAAGTCCAAATAAACAAATTAAATACTGCTTTAATAACCCAAAGGCTCTTTTAAGAGCCACCCATTTAGTTTCAAAAAGGGCACAATTTAATATTTAATGACATTATAGAGGGATAGGATGATTCTAAAGTTACAAAACTAATTTGTATGACTGCTCAAAACCTTAATTAACAATAGCAGGAATAAAGCAGGGATTCCGCTGGTTTTAAAAGGTTTTTAGTCTTAATTTGACTAACTACAATTTAAACCTTTAGACCTTAAAATGTCTTAAATTCAATATCATTGTATTAAATAAAAATGAAATGTGTTGTATAATGCAAAATTTGTCCAATTTTGGATGAATAAATCAAAATACTCTCAGTCAGTAGGCTACACTTAAAGGGATAGTTCTCCCAAAAATGCACATTATTTCATTGATTCACTCCCGTGAATAAAGTTCACCTAAAAACAGAAAAACAGAATCTGGTAAAAATAAAACATATCATAGGGCCCTAATTATTATTATTATTATTAACTTTTAATACATTGTTTTTAAATTGTTTGTTTTTATGGTTTCCAATAATTAGAAATGCTTTTGAAATTGTATTTATCCATTAAAATGGAGTAAAAATAAATAAAATGGATTTCACAGGGCCCTAAATTAAATGGCATGCATTGCAAAAAAAATTACTTGAGATGGAAAATGAAGAAATTAAGTCTTGTTTTCTGAGAAACTGAACAAAATTAAGTGAGGTTATGCTTAAAGCAAGAACAAATATCTGTCAATTAGTATGAAAATGTACTGAAGTTTATTAATTCCATTTTCTTTTAATTGGTCTTAAATTTACCTTCATAAATCCTGCAGAAACCCTGACAAAGTGTACATGTTTATGGACATCATGAAACGTGTTTGCTTTGTTTTTGGGTCGTGTCTTGTTTGATTGCAGCTGAAGTTCTGCCATTTCAATTTCAGAACAAATAAATACAATAATTCAAGCATAAAGCTTATGGGTCTGTTCCACTGTTTGAAGAGCAAAGTAGTGAAGAGAACAAAGCACAGTCATTGGCTAGCAGTCATAAGCACACGTCACACATCAGCCAATCACAGGCCTCTGCACCCTCGACACTATGAGCTCATGCCGGTTCAAAGCTTTAAAAGCAGGCGTGAAGCATAAAGCAGCATTTCAGCGCCAGCTGAACGGAGATAGTTAACGGCAGCAATGGCAAGAACCAAGCAGACCGCTCGTAAATCCACCGGTGGCAAAGCCCCGAGGAAGCAGCTCGCTACTAAAGCCGCCCGTAAGAGCGCTCCGGCCACCGGCGGCGTCAAGAAGCCCCATCGCTACAGGCCCGGGACCGTGGCTCTACGAGAGATCCGCCGTTATCAGAAGTCCACCGAGCTGCTGATCCGCAAACTGCCCTTCCAGCGTCTGGGTGAGAGAAATCGCTCAGGACTTCAAAACGGATCTGCGCTTCCAGAGCTCCGCTGTCATGGCCCTGCAGGAGTCCAGCGAGGCTTATTTGGTCGGTCTGTTTGAGGACACCAACCTGTGCGCCATTCACGCCAAGAGAGTCACTATCATGCCCAAAGATATTCAGCTGGCCCGCCGCATCCGCGGAGAGCGCGCCTAAACCCGCCTCTGCATCAGCCGCTTCAAACCCCAAAGGCTCTTTTAAGAGCCACCAAAACTACACAGGACGAGAAACATTTCCGGTTTAACGCTTTAAATAGTATATTTATGTTCTTTTGTTAAACTTGATCATGATCCGGTCACCTCTCTATAAATCTCAGGTAGTCTTTAGTGTGTGTGTATATATATATATATATATATATATATATATATATATGTATGTGTGTGTGTAGATATAAGCATAGGATTAGTGAAATATATAATCTTTGTTTACCATCTTGATAAGCACAGAATTTTGTATTTTAGTGAACAATATTTATAAACGGTACATTTAGTGTTTTACGCACTAAAATCCATACATGTATATCATTTTAAAAGCTTGAACTTTTAGTGAAGACTACAAAGTTGAACATCTCACAATTACTCGTTATTAATTTTTTTATAGTTTTTAATCAATGACCTCATATCCAGGTGTTTGCTACTTCTTTTGATCTTCAAACTGGAAGTCTCCCTAAAATATATATATAGTTGGTTTCTTTCCATCTCGTTAATTTGCTCATCCAGAGTTTTGATCAAATCCTTCAGCTACCCCTCAATAATAGCATCACACGCCAGAAGGCCAAAGAAGTGATTTCTCTTATGGTGCAAGTTCAGCTGAAAGGAGACGTGAAATCACAGAGGCCTGAAATCATTTATAGTCTGCAAATATATATCTGAAATGTCTACTAAAAGCTGTTTACTCGCTGTCATACTGCTGAGGAGATTGTTTCTCCAAGCCATAACGATATGGCTAAGAAAAACGCTTAAATTTCAGCAAACCGACAGCACTACAGCTGAACATTGTTGTGTGCCTCGGTGTTTAAGCCCCTTGAGTGAGTACAACAAAGTACTTAGTTTTCACACATTTCATCCGCTGAGGTGTATATGTGAGAGAGGTAATACTGGGAATAATAATTGACAACATTTTCATAATAATATCTAATATTTGGCAGGAATATTGATGCATAATTTATTTCCTATTCACTTGTTGTGTCTCCCAGAATGCCTGATAAACAAGTCCTGATTTATGACAAACTATCTGAAAATTAGTCTGATAAAATGATACTGATTCATGATTTAAAATGCTAATATCTAAATTGTATTGGATTTAGATTTCCATCCTATGACCTGTTGATGAGATTCTGGGCCTTTTTATAGAGCTCCTCAAACACAGAGAGGCAACTTTACAGAGCCAAGATCCACTGTAGTAAGTAGTTATTTATATGGATCATAAAATACAACTGAACAAAGATCAGGCTAATGAACATTGCTCTCAATATGTACATTTTATTTCTTTCGAACAGACTCGTTCTGCAGCCCATTGATGAGGATGTTCTGTTTCTCAACAACCTTGCACTGGGTTCATGACAGCATGACCTTGCTGGACCAGTATGGAGTCCACCAGTCCACATTCAGTCGGATCGCCACAGCGTGGAGCAGCTTTCGTCTGTACACTTTGCTAGGGTCTGTGAGGATCTGGATAGCAGAGGAGAAAACAAGGAAACATCTGCCAGCTGAGTTCAACGACTATGCAGACACTACAGTCCTCCTGGATCTGCATGGAGCTGAGGTGCCAGTGCCTTCATCACCTCTTCAGAGTGAACTGTTCTCTGCATACAAGTCCCACTCGTACCACTGGAGTGGCTCCAACATGGGGCGGTCACATTTATCTCTCCACTGTATGCTGGTTCCCATCAGTGACAAACAGATCACGCGAGAGTCTGGAAATCTTGTCCCTTTTGAGACCTGGGATAGCTAACATGGTTGACCGAGGTTTCCTTTGTTGATGACCTTGTCCCTTTGCTAGATTTTATAGGCCAGCATTTCTCTCTGGAAGATTCCAGATGTCTGCCTCGTGACGCCAGGGAGACTCAAGCAATTGCACGCTCAGGGTGCACGCTGAGCGCTTCTAACACGCGCTGTGTTAAGGAGCACAAGTTCTTTGACACAGAGTTTCCACTTCGGCTTTTTGGCAACATTAATCAGCTGTATGCTGCTGCTTGTCTCCTGACAAACTATGAAAACGGGCTCTTGTAAAGGCTTGGGCAAAGAAGCTAACATAGCACTTGAGTCAGTAAATAGCTTTTTTTTTCTTCAAATAATTTTTTTTGCCAGTATGTTACAATAGTTACAATGTTACTATAGTTTTTCAGCCACTTTAAATAACCTACAATAACATATAACCTGCTTTCTGGAATACCCCCTGAAGATGGTTGTTTTTCTTTTTTCAAAATGTATAAAATTGACTACAACATGTTTAGAAATCTATCTAATCAGAATCGATACTCAGTAATGAGATGTTTATTGTTAACTTACAAATGTATACAAATGGACAGGGGGTATTCCCCAGAGCAAGCACAACTTAAGCGCCACATATACCTTGAACTCTCGGTTGATTAACCCAGACCTTGCTTACTGAGGTAATGCTGGTTCCAAAACGAGTCCGTGAGTAAGTTCAGTCAACTCAGAGTATGTTCTCTGGTTAACACAATATTCTCAACAGAGCAACGAATCGATGAGTCACCATGGAAACAGACCTGGCAAAAAGTGTGTCAATCTACTTCTCTTCTTCTTCTTTTTGTTTAATGGTGATTTACATAACCTACTTAGTGCATTGTAGCGTATGGACGTGCTCATAAATGATCAACGGACCAATACTTTGATTATTTATAATGACTCACAAGACTGGCGCCAGAAGTCTGCTACAGACTGACAGGTTAACAGTGCTAAAAGGACACAAACCATGCTCGCAGCTCACCATTCATAATGTAACGGTTATCTCAGCCCTCAGGGAAAATGGTGCGGATTTATGCATGTGTTTAATCGTAAGCATGATCAAAACATGCACAGATCCGCACAGAGGGGGAATTTTGATATTAACAATTGATTAAAACGGATTAAAACAATTATTAATATCTAGGGCTTAATCTAACTTTTTAGAAATTTTTAATTTCTAGGATTGAGTTCAAAGGACGGATAATTGTCCACCAAAAATATCTCGTCTTTTAACAACTTTAAACAACGCTTTCTGGCCAGAGAAAATAGCTTTTTTTATCTTGTAACAGTTAGGCCTGTTCACCGTAAAGTGACCTATGTATGAGCAAACCAAGCGCAATCACGTGTGTGAATATATATATTTTAATAAAATCAACAAACAATAAACAAACATACACAAATTAACTGAAAGACAAGAAGGAGAGAGAGGGGGAGAGGGAGAGAGAGAGAGAGAGAGAGAGAGAGAGAGAGAGAGAGAGAGAGAGAGAGAGAGAGAGAGAGAGACAGGAGCAACGGGTGATATTATCGACACAACCTATGAGCATAAACAAGGAGTCAGGGTCCAGCTTATTGGTATAAGCTCAAAACTTTATAACGACAGCTTAAGTGATACTTGTATATGTTTCCTTGGTGGTGAGCTCGTGTGTTTAAGGGAATTCCATAATCCGGTCCGTGCTTCGATCTTGCCGGTGGGTCCTTGGAGTCTGCGGAAATTCAACTTTGGTTCCTTTGTGTGATGAGATCCGGTTGGAAGGTGGCGAAGAGGAAGAGGAAAGCAAGAAGGAAGAGAGAGCAGGACAGAGAGCGAAGGACCAGAGAGGAGGCGCAAGAGAGCGGCGCAAGAAGAGCAAGAGCGCAAGAGGCAAGAAGAGCAAGAAAGAGAGACAAGAGAGCGTAGACCCGCCTGTGGCCCATTTCTAAAAGGCCGCGACGGGCACGCTCTTTGGTCGGAACAGCCAATCAGAAATGGAAGGAACTGTGAAGCGGGAATTTCCCTTTGTCTTAGGTCTCACTTACATTTACATGTTTTATGACTTCACAAATGGCAGATTCTTGGGGTTTTTTGGGTATGCAGACTTTGGGGCTTTGGCATGAAAGAAAGCAAAATAGCATCATAGCACCACAACCTCGCTTCTAGCTGGCCTACAAATCATTGCAGACAAAGATTTCTCGAGACTCAAACATGGGGTTTTAAACTTCAAAGAGTTACAGAATGGCGAGAATTGACGCCATCTTTCCTTGGGTTGCTCGCTATTATAAGTTTCTAACCTATCAAAACACATCTAAAATGGTTATAATAAAAAGCATGCATACATACAGGGAAGAGTACACCTAAAATGAAGAATAACTAAGTTAATAGTCATATGATCTGTCTCGGATGTCCTTTGGTATGTGTGAGGTGGGGCTGGTTTATGACTGGCAGTGAGCTGCACGAAGCATGGTTTAGGTCCTTAGCACCGTTAACCTGTCAGTCTGTAGACTCCACGGCGCCGGTCTTGCTTTTGGAGTCATTATAAATAATCAAAGTATTGGTCCGTTGATCATTTATGAGCACTGGGCCCATACGCTACATAATAAACAGCTCCTCCTCACACATACCAAGGGACATCCGAACACATTATATGACTTTTTTAACTCAGTTATTTGTGCTGTTCCCTGTATATATGCATGCTTTTTTGTTATAACCATTTTAGATGTGTTTGATAGGTTAGGAAACTTATAGCCAGTGAAGGCTGAAGGAAGAATGACGCTAATCCTCGCGTATTCCTTTTTAACTCTTAGTTAAAACTCCTATGTTTGGTCTCGGAAATCTTTTGTCTCGCAATTTGTAGGCCAGCTAGGGCGGGTTGTGGTAAGCTATGATGGGTATTTTGCTTTCTTTCATGCCAAACCCCAAAGTCTGCATACCCAAAAACCCTTAAGTCTGCCCATTTGTGAGAGTCATAAAACATGTTAATGAGGCGAGACTCCAAGACAAAGGGAGATTTCTGGCTTCTGGAGTTCCTTCGCTCTGATTGGCTGTTCCGAACTAAAGAGACGTGGTTCTGTCAGCGGCCCTTTTAAAATTGGGCCACATGACGGCTTGCTCTCTCTCTTGTCCTCTTGCGCTCTTGTTCCTCTCTTGTCCCTCGTTTCCTTGCTTCTCTCTCCGGCTTCTTCTCTCTTCGCCATCCTTCAACGGATCTCATCACACAAAGCGAACCAAAGTTGGAATTTCCATGACTCAAGGAACCACCCGCAAGATCAAACACGGATCGATCGGAATTCCCCTAAAACATACGAGCTCAACCAAGAAAAACACATATGCAAGTATCCTTTGTTGTCAAAGTATAAACTTTTGAGTTTATACCAATAAACTGGACTGATTCCCTGTTTATGCTCATAGGTTGTGCTCGATAAATCACCGCTGTTTTCTCTCTCTCTCTCTCTTCCTGCTTTCCTTCCTCTGTTAATTTGTGTATGTTTGTTGATTTTATTAAAATATATATATTCACACGTGATTGTGCTTGAGTTGCTCATACATAGGTCACTTTTACGGTGAACCGAATTCTGTTACAAATTAAACTTAAAGATATTTCTCCTGGTTGGTAGAGAAACGTTGTTTAAGAGTTATTAAAAGATAGATATTTGGTGGACAATTATCCGTCCTTTTGAACTCAATCCTAGAATCAAAGAAATTTCTAAAAGTTGAATTAAGCCTCAGATATTAATACAATTGTTTTAACTGCTTTAATCAATTGTTAATATCAAATTCCCCTCTGTGCGGATCTGCGCATGTTTGATCGTGAACACGCATGCATAAACGCATTTACAAATCCCGCACCTTTCCCCGGGGCTCGATATTCTTTAATTCTTTACACCTATTTGGTGATTGTGCAATAATTTGTTTTTCAGTCTTTTCTTTAATAAGTAATCTAAAAAAATAAAAATATATATATATATATATATATATATATATATATATATATATATATATATATATATATATATATATATATATATATATATAGTTTGTTTGATGCTAATTAATTGAATGAAGTTCCATGTGTGATATGACAATAAAATAAGTAATATATGATTTAATTGAAATTAACATTTATACATCACCTTGTTATAAGTGATTTATAATTCATATATATAATATTGCATATTATATAACTGTAACTATATAAATAAATTTGGTTATATTAATATAACGTTAAAGGTGAATTATATTAATTATATAATACACATCTGAATACTTCTTAAGCAAACTAACTCCTGGATTATGGAGCTGCTCCAGAGCAGGTTATGTTCAGATAGTGAGTTGCTATGGCTACTTGCTTGCATACCCTGAAAGTTACCCATTTTTGGAACCGAAAGTTGAGGCTATCCGCCATTTCATTTACTTGTAAAACATACCTTCGGTATGTCAAGTATAACAACCTGCTTTCTGAAATACACCCCAGATGCTGTATATCTTGTTTGTTTACCCATAGAAATGTTAGTTGGTAGGCTTTTATTTAACATTTTTGTAACCACTTTGTTTAAAATGCACTTTTGTATATTACTTTTTATAAATTGCATTTTATAGTAATTTATGTTATTTATGAATGGCTGTAAAATTGCACATACACTTGAATATATAAGTACTGGAATCATTTGCATTTATATGTACTTGTTCATCGGGCAAGCTTTCAAGCCATCTGTAATGAAAGAATAATACTTCTCATGCACAGTAAATAATATTCAGTGAATACAATTTACATAATAAAGAAGTTATAAATGATTTGACTTCCATTTAACATTGCAACGCAGACACAGGTGAACGTTGTTCTGCACTTGACCCATTCTTACACAACGCTTGTCACTCCGCTTCTCCTTCTCCGCTAGCTAACCTTGCTGAACCACGCCCCTTTGCTACAATATATATTCGTTACTATTTCCAGCATTTGAAAATATAATGTCATGCCTTACATGCCTCTCTTATTGATATGTCAGAAACTGAAGGTGTAACCGTGATATGCACCCAAAACCTGGGGATGGACAAAATACATAAAAATATCAGTTCCAATTTGTATACATTTCTAAAATGAACAATAAAACTTAAAACCAACATATGCACAAATATATATGGGAAATAATTAGAAACTGCCAGTAAGAGAAATATTAACAAATATCTGTAAAGCATGACAGGCTATTAGAATATAATTATTCAGGGTAAGCATGAGATGGCAATACAAAATAATGGTCTATTTTTTTTTTTTTTTTTATGTTTGGTCATTTCATTGTCTCTGGGAATTCTCTGAATAAACATGTCTTCCTGTGTGTAGACAACAAAGTCAGTTAAACCAGAAATCACCATCTGACCCTGGATTCATCAAGGTATGGATGAAATGAGATGTCTCACGTGTGTGTACCTCATTGATCTTAATATATGGGCAGTTTAACATGTCTTGCTACATTGGGGTATTTAATTTCAACACACAACACAGACTGTCCCTTTGGATCATACACAATGCTATGGGATTGATGATGCTCATCCAGTGTGGATTAAAGCCAAAGGGACAGTGGTTAACCTTTGTTTTCCTCTTACTGCCAGTAAGTTCCATGTAAAGCCCCTCCCTGCGCGTCTGGGTTGCTGTCTGATGGGTCTTGTTAGTCCCCAGTCTTTTTGCAGCAGCTGCAGAGCCCTGTGCTCCTGGGTGTGACAGACCTCTGAATTTGGAAGAGGGTGGCAGGCCACCTAGTTGGTGCCACTCAACGCAGGAACTTGGCTCTTTACATTTGGCATTTCACTGCCGGTTGTATATTCTGTATATAATCAGATGTGACAAATAAAACTCTTGAATCTTGAATCTTTAGATTGCTGGGTACTTTAAAGGTCTCTAATGTTGTTAAGTAGGACACATGTAGTACTGATGTTCAGTGTAGACAAAATACAGGTAGAGACACAGTAGGGCACTCTAGGATTTTCATTTTAGGGGCTCAGTCCTCAGTGAGGGTAAGGAAAAAAAAAAAAAAAAATTGGTACATTTCAGCTTAGGTCCAATTTTCACTGTTAACTAGCTTATTGTAAGTATGTATACTGGGCTAGGATATTGGCTGTTAATACGACTTTTTATTATTTTATTAAATATTAATGCCTTATTCGCATGACTATATTGTACATCCCTTTAATCAGACTCCAGAAATGTAGGCAGTGCTTTATAAATCACGAGATCCCAAATGTAAGGTAGTTATGTCTGGGAGCATACTCCCTAGAAATTTTTGAGTTCATGATCTCACAAATGTGCATTTTAAGATGTTCAAAGGCCAAAAATTTGATCACGTAGCTTGAAACTATACACTGGCAGGCAGTGGTAGATTACTTAATCTATCAGTCTTATCTCCACACTTCTCTTTTTCTCTCATTGCTTGTATCTTGTCTGTCTCTTCCTCCTAAAGCTGAGCTGACTGACAGTAGTTTTTCCATTTTCATTGAAAATAAAAGTAAACATATGTGATGCGTATCTGGGAAAACCTGCTGATGTCATGGCATGGGAATCGTTTCAGCAAAATCAAAAAATAGATAGAATAAAATTTTTTTGTCAAAATATGGTTTTCTATTAAATTATTATTCTAAAATATCTTGTCTATCATTCTCTGGAAAATATCTTGACAAAACTCACTCATTTAGTGCAGAAAAATAGCAATTTAGCAGCAAGCTGAAAAGATCATCGGTTTATAACAGCTTCTGCAAACATAATTTTTGCAACAAAAAAAAAAAAATAAATTAAAAAAAACGCAATAGTGTTCTTCTTCAGTGGCATATAATAGCAAGTTGTGAGACCCCGGGTGAGTCACTGTATAGAAAAATAATAGGGAACTGATTTTCAGGAGAACATTTTACTCTCCGGGATCTAAAAATGCAAAAACCGGAAGTGACAACGTGGAGGAGTAAAGTGTGAATTTCAACGATAGGGAAAACAATGATCGCAATGACAGTTTGGACGCTGAAGAAATTATAAATGCTTATTAATACTCATATCACAGACCACAGAGATAAGCACTATGATACACAATTAGGGACAGGCTAGGATTAGACAGAATAAATACTGATGAGACAAACTGGTTGTTGTGAGGAGAAACAGTGAGAAATGCAGTGTGTCTCTAGAGACTAGTGTTGAAGCATTGATAGATATATATATATATATATATATATATATATATATATATATATATATATATATATATATATATATATATATACGTTTAGCTAACAATATAACACTGTGTCTAGATCACAATACTGTAGTGATTATTATCATGTATCAGCACAGCAGCCATATTGGTCAAATAGAGTATTGATATCACTAATAACATAAACAAATAAGCTTTGACCATCAGGCATAAACAAAAGTCTGTTAATATCCGCTCACACTAAATGTTGCGATATGTAAACGCTGACGGTTCTACTTTACTGCATTGTGAAGCAAATATTAGTAACTGATTGCAGTCGATAAAGCACACTGCCAACATCATCCAGGCGCGAAATTTGTAGCTAGCTTATACACTACATAGGTCTAGGTGACTGATTATCGCGCATCACAATCACCGACAGTGTGAGGATGGTTACATATGAAAGTATAAAGCTTGAGGAACTTGAATGTACATACATGGTAATAATAAAAGAGCCATGATTACCAGCACATAATCTCCAAACTTTTTGAAAAGTAGTGAGACTGGTATCGCAGCATTTTATAATGTACATACTTTGTATTCATCAATGCTGAAATTGGATTCACGAAACAACGCAGTTACCATCTGCGTGGATGTTTATTAATTTTAATAATCATCCTTATTAATGCAGTATTGCAGCGCTGAACTCCAACATATCGCCGGGATGATAACTTCCGGTCTAAAGTGAACACTATGGTTACACCTCCGCATGTGTCGAAGCAGATGCAGTAAGAGAGAAGTCCTGCCTCTTTACTTCAGCACAAACACGTTGTTCACATGCATAGTTTTTCACCTTTTTAGCAACAAAACTTTTAAATTGAATAGAAAATTACTGAAAAATACACAGACTCGCACTGAATACTCTCAACCTATTCTGCACTGGAGACAATGCAGCCCAGCAAACTTCTGACGAGGACATGACGCATGTTAAAAACAAAACAAAAGCCGCTTACAAACAGCCAACGAATGCACATTTTATCTACTAAATTCTGTGCTCTTATGTATTTTAAAATATTTGAAATCCTGGTGCATTACCTTTTTAATATGGTTATATATTCATTTTAAAAAAGGAAACCTGCAATATGTCCTTTACTACTACAAAGCCAGTTCTACCCATCAAAATAAACTACATCACATGCAATGAAGGTGTATCAATGCATTACTCTGCCACCAGTCCTGTGTAACGGCATTATTGTGAAAATGAAGGAGCACAAGAGAATGAGCCCATAGTTGCTCACTTCTTAAACGATCTTGCTCGCCTGAACTACAACTGAGATGTTGGTGTTTTAAACAATGTTATAATGGACTATTTCATACAGAGATTTGGCTGCTCTGGATCATCCGGATGATGGAGAATTTACTGAAGAGGAGTCTGATGAAAGTAGTGGCTGGTTTGGTACATTGTCGTGCTTCGTGCTTAAGTAAATGTGTTTACAATGTACACTAGTCGTACATTCACACAACACAAGTGTGATCAGTGCCCAGAGATCTGGTACCCATGATGCTGTCAGTCTTCTAGGGTAGCTAATGCTAGTGATGTACCCCTGACAGAGCTTCGTTCTTTAATAACTGTGCCAGCACCATTTTCATATTAACATAACATCTCTGTTATAAGATTATTTTTCTTACCTCACTGGCATAATTTTGCTTTGTTGTAATCAAAAACTTTTTTTTTCTTCAGAAAAAGAAGATGTTATATCTTATGTCATTTTACTTATCTATGAAATGTTTATTGATTTTAAGAATTATTATTATTTTCTTAAATATATTTGACTGAAATATATATATGTATAGGTATATATATATACACTACCCAAAGGATTATTAGGAACATCATGCTAATACTGTTTGACCCTCTCTTTGCCTCTTCAGAACTGCCTTAATTCTACATGGCATTGATTCAACAGTTGAGCATTCTTTAGAAATGTTGGCCCATATTGATAGGATAGCATCTTGCAGTTGATGGAAATTCTGTGGATGCACACCATGGGCACGGCCCTGCTCACTATTTTTTTTTACATACACATACATACAACTTCTATCCTCAGCCCATCTTGATTTCTGAGAGACACTGCCACTCTGAGAGGCTCTTTTTTTTACCCAATCATGCTGCTAAAGGACCAATAAGGCAAATTGGTCCTCCAGCTGTTCCTTATAAGTGTAGCTCTATGAAATCCAAAATGAGCTAATATTTGGCATGACATTTCCTAAAATGTCTCTCTACTTCTAACATTTGATATGTTATCTATATTCTATTGTGAATAAAATATAAGTTTATGAGATTTGTAAATTATTGTTAACATTCTTGCTAATGAATTGACAATTCAATTCCACAATTATTATAGTTTGTAATTAGGTAATACTGAGAGTAGCTTAGTTGTTATACATAATGTAATAATCATTTTTTATAATTTTGTGAACAATGAAACAAGGATTTGTCATTTTGATGGCGCAATTGATATGCCCATTGACAAATACTTTTGAAATGAACTGATTTTGAGCAAGTTACAGGCTTTGCAGGTAATCCATTAAAGATGCTGTTTATAAATTGTTTTGAGAAATGCACTTTCAGAAATATGATGATTAGAGAAATGTAACGAAAAAATGGGAAGTAAATGGCACATTCAGTAGTTCACGTCACATAACTTGTAATGCATTCATATATTTAAAGTAATTTTGAAAGTATATACCATTTAACTGAGTAATGCTTCCCCATGATAAGTAAATCTTATTGTACACGCATTCCTCTGTTTTTCCTGCAGGTATTTAAACATTTGCAATGCAGTAAACACAAGAAGGTCCACAACTGCAGTGTCCATAAATTGAAAAATACCTTTCACACAGTGAAAATAATTACTGAACAAAGCATGTTACTTTTAGTATGAAACTTAGAAATTCAATCAACAAATAGACCCAAGACATTTTGTGAATTTATTTCGTAGTCTGTAGCTCAGTTCAGTGATCGATCATCTCTTCTAATGTACATGAATATCATGCTAAGCCAAGTGTGATAACAACCATGGAGAATTACAAATGTGAGGGACATGGTTGTGGAGGGATTTAGAGGTGTAACTTTCAAATTATAAATCTGTTAACTGTCAGGTCGCTGTCAATCCAAACTTCGGAAAACTCTAAAACTAAATATTACAAATTATAAATATTATTTACAAGTAGTTAAATTACCCTGGACGTTTATTATAACTACGTTATTGTGTGTGTTACCGTAAGAGACTCCAAGTGGTGAATATACATGCTAGAAAACTTTTATGAGTTCTTCATAAGTATCTGTGGATGTTGACAAGAATCCAACTGCAAACAAAATGATATGATATGATAATTTGTAAATTAAAATGTAGTATTTTGAATAAAAACATACAAGCGAGGTATATACAGATAGTCTCACGTGTGAAGAATTGAAGGACTGATAAAATCTAATAATACATCCAGTTAATAAATTGACATTAAGATGAATATTTAGCAGTTGCTTTATCCAAAGCTTACTTACAAATGAGAGCAACAGAAGCACTAAAACACAAGTGAACACTATGCATGTTGTAACAAGTCTCAGTTAATCTAGCACAGAACATATACAGGGATAGAACATTTTTATCTAAAAATGTATAGATATATAAGTTTTATTTATTTTTTTTATTTTATAATAGACAAACAGAAACGAAGAAAAGTGATAAGTGCTATTTTTTATTGGTCAGGTGCTGCTGGAAAAGACGCGTCTTAAGATATTTTTTGAAAATGGTTACCGACTCGGCTGCTCGAATTGAGACAGGCAGGTCATTCCACCAGGTGAATGGTCCAGGAAAGGTCCTTGTGAGGGATTTCATGCCTTCTTTTGCAATGGCGCCACAAGGCGTCGTTCACTTGCAGAACGCTTCTGGAGGGTGATTTATATTATATACATTTGTTAAGAAAAACATTGTTCTGGATAGCATATGCTTGTTAATAATTTGAAAATATTTTCAAATTAGCTTAAATCTGTGTTTCAGTTACATTACATGGTTTTAATGAAGCAGTAAAATATTAAACCTAATCCTTATTTCAGCTTTAAATCAGTAATTTTGTCGTGGTATAATTGCTTTCAGAATTTCATTACTAAAATGTAAAATAAATACTAACATAAATAACTGGTATAAACAGAAGCTATAACAGATGTGCCACATTATTTAATCATTTTACTTTTAATATTGTGATAACGCCTTGTGTCCTCGGTGAGTTTAGAAACTACTTTTCATTATCAACCAGTACTACTGTTAATTACTGTGGAAATACATGTTACGAAACCTGAATTTTAATATGAAACAAAGGGCACGGTTGGGACTTAATCACGTGACGCGGCGCTGGTTTCTGTCAGGTCCCAAGCAAATGTAAAGGCTTACATTTAACGCACCTCATTTAGTCATCGTTATCTTTGAGCGCGTTAAGTTATTGTATTGACTATGTTCGGAAGAGGCAGTTATGAAAAGGGCTCGCAAAGGAGGCGCGCCAAGCGTCACCTGCAAAGTCTTGCGCGATAACATCCAGGGAATCACCAAACCCGCCATCCGTCGTCTGGCCTGCCGCGGCGGTGCCAAGCGCATCTCCTGGCCTGACCTTACGAGGAGGCACTCCGCGGAGTGCCAGCGTAAGCCGGAGAACGTTATCCGCGATGCCGTGACTCCACCGAGCACGCCAAGAGAAAGACCGTCACCGCCATGGATGTTGCTTTACGCGCTGAAGCGACAGGACGCACCTGTACGGCTTCGGAGGCGCCAAAACGCCTGAAGTCCAGAGAAACTACAGACCCAACGGCTCTTTTAAGAGCCACCCACTCTCTCACATAAAGAGTTCTTGTCACATTAGTTATAACTTAATGCTGTCCTCATGTAAGGCAGGAAACAAAGTTTTTTTTGTTGAGAAGGTATTTTAATCTTGTATAATGTTGTATTTACATTATGCTGAAAATCCAAAAGAGTTGTAACGTATTCTCTACGCACATTTAAAAGAGATTACCTGTACCAATTTGAAGTAATTTACAGAATCAAGAAAATGAATGAAATATCAGCTGTAAAATGCTTTGGAGTTGGAGAGGTTTTCTGGGTATATTACAGTTATTTTGAAAGGGATATATCTATTGCCTCAAAAAATAACTTTTTTTCAGATTATGATAATGCAGATTATTAGTCTTTTCAAAAATCCATAAATATTATCGGGTTAAAGAGCTTATATTACTTGTGACGTGAATTTAATAGTGTTCTTGTTATAATGGATTTTGTAAAAGATTTTTCGTGACAAAAATAAATTTCTGTGATAGATGATTCAGTGGTTAACAGTGCATCAAATGTTGTATGTAAAAGTGTGGATTTTGACTT
>JAGHMJ010003699.1:0-23151 GCA_018749465.1 Paracanthobrama guichenoti
AGTAAACTATTTGAATTGTTGAGCGTAAAATTGACAGACAGTATGGTATAGTTGTGATTGTGCTGTAAAGAAACACGTTTTGTATGTATGACTCCAAGTGGGTTACATGACCTGTCTCATATATCTTTTCTTTTATTGTTTATAATTACACTTGTTGTATCTTTAACAATGAACAATCACCAATAGTTAAAAATATATACCATGTGGGTTTATACATTTCTCCACAGAAAAAGGAGTACAATAACAAGGTTAAATATCTTTGAATAATTATCAATGCAATAATTTGTTATTTGTTATTTATTTATTTATAAACACAGGGGATGAAACAGGAATTAAATTTAACAAGAAAAGAGAAAAAATATAAGGAATTTAAGCCACTTTTGCTTATTGGATGAAAATTTTTGCATATAAAGATATGTTGTAAAATAACATTCAGAGATCTCATGATTCTAGGTTTTATAATTAAAATAATATCTTGAGGATAAAACTGTGGATCGGGTATTAAGGGTTAAATGTGTGCTTATAGTACAATCACCAAATAAATGGGCAGCTGTTTCTTCAACAAGACCACAAAATGAGCATGATTTAATCAATATTAAGATATTTATAGATAGATTAATTAAACCTGTCATAATATCTTTTAGTTGTTGCTAGCACATGATGCGTCCTGGTCACATAATGCGTCGACATGGCGCATAAAGTCGGATCAGCATTCATATATGAATCAGGATAAGTACCTAAATTTTCGTGATCTCATAGATGTGGCTGTTGTGGTTGTGTGATCACGCCCGGCACCAACTGCAGTTAATCAGTAATTCAAATGACTTTGACATAGTGTTTTATGTTTCCACATTTAAATGCCTGCTACTGCATTGCACAGTTAGCGGTACCGAAAGCTTTTGGGCACGATCATCCTCTGTAGATCTCATTGGTGTAGTTTGCATAATAATGATGCTTGAGTCAGCCAATTATTGATAATTATTCTCAACTTGGCTTTAAAGCCTTGGATGGTTTAAACTCTTGTTTGCATTTGCTTTCTTAGTGGCAGTGTGTGTTATACAATGACGATTAAAGGATTTATATGTTTTAATAGTTCTTATCTGAGTGGTATGCATGGTAGAGTTTAATTTTTTTTCTTCAAGTATATTATTATTATTATGTTATTATTATTATTGTGTATTATTATTGTATTTATTTTTTTCATCTGTGTTTTCAGCATTAAGCTTCAGTTAAAGATGAATCATGGATTTCTCCTGGAATGATGTTGGAGGTAGTTGGAAGAAAAAGGTTTGTAGACATATATACTCAAGCAGCTGTGGGAAATATGGTACACCAATTACTCTTTTAATTCTTTATAACCTGCAACACACTGAATTACCACCCAGTGTATGGTCTTATTTTCTATAAATAAACTTGCCTTGCCTCTTGTGTTTCTTAATCTAACATAATGTTGCTGTCTAAGTGGATGTTTATCTAACATTTACATTGTTCTCCTTTATGTTGGTATTGGCCAGAGGTATCTGGTTATGGCAATGGCGTCAGCCAGGGGCGATGCTGAGGATCGGTTCTGTCCTTAGGGTCTGCCGAGTGATGCTGGGGATCCCGGTTTCTGTCAATAGTCTTGGGGCGATGCTGAGGATCCGGTTCACATCAGCCAGGATGATGCTGAGGATCGGTTCTGACCATGAGTCCATGGGGCGATGCTGAGGCTCAGTTTCTGTAAATGTACCACCTTCAGCCATGGCGATGCTGGGGGCTCTGGTTCTGTCCATGAGTCCTTCAGGACTATTCTAGGGATCACAAGGTAAATGTCCGCTACAGGGTCAAGACTACAGGATGATAAGCTGAGGATCGAGACTGTCAGCTATCCATAGATAGATGCAGGGGCTCTGTCATTCTGTCAGCCAGGACGATGCGCTGAGATAACGGTTCAGGTCACATGATAAGGTCAGCATGGGGCATAAAGTGGCTCGACTGATACTTAACGTTCGTGATATAGAGTCCCTAAAGCCATTATCCTAGATGCTGAGCTGATGTGGTTCCCTCATCGGAGGTCAGCCAGGGCGACTGCTGCAGTTAATCTGGTTCTGTCAGCCAGGTGATGCAGGGATCTGGTTCTATCGCCGGGATGATGCTGAGGCTCAGTGCCTGTCAGCCAGGATGATGCTGAGCCATCAGTTCTGCCCACCTCTGAGTCCCAGCTCACACGCGATTCTGACGGGATCAATAATCTGTCCATGAGGTCAGCCAGGGCGATGCAGGGATCGGTTCTGCTCCATGAGGTCAACCAGGGCGTGCTGATGGTCGAAGTTCCTGTCATTTCAGGGTGATGCAGAGAGAGGATCGGATTCTGGCTCCATGAGTTGAGCAGGACGATGCTGAGGATCTGGTTCTGTACCAATGACTTTAATTCAGCCAGGGCGATGCTGAGGGACTCTAGTGTATGATGTCAGCCAGGGCAACGATGCTGAGGATCTTGTGACTCTACTCAGCCATATACGATACTGAGGATCAGTTTCTATCCATAGGAATCAGCCAGGGCCCGATGCTGAGGATCAGGTTCTGTCACATGAGTCAGCCAGGGCGATGCTGAGGCTCTGGTTCTGTAAGTGCCACCTTCAACGCCTTGTGACGATGCTGGAGGGCTCTGGATTTCTGGTCCATGAGGTCAGCCAGGATGATGCTGGAGGGATCCGCTCTGTCCATGGCCAGCACGATGATGCTGAGGATCGGATCTGTGCTCCCAGCCAGCCAGGACGATGTCTGAGGGATCTGGTTCTGTCCATGCGCCAGCCACGATGCTGGAGGGATCTGGTCTCGTCAGCTGTGAATGGCGCTGAGGATCCGGTTCTGGCTAACAAGGCCAGCCAGGACGCTGAGGGATCCTGCCCTGTCAGCCAGTGAGTGATGCTGAGGGATCATCAGGTTCTGTCAGCCATGAGGTCATGCTGAGGATCGGAGTTGAGGGCTCTGGGTGATGCTGAGGGGCGGTTCTATCAGCCATGACACATGAGGATCAGGTTCTGTCCAGCGAGGCTGGGCCAGGATGATGCTGAGGGATCCGGCCCTGCCAGCCAGAGACGATGCTGAGGAATCTGGTCTCTGTCAGCCAGGACGATGCTGAGGGATCCGGGTTCCGCCCATGAGGCTGGGGCCAGACGCATTCTGAGGGATCCGGATCTGTCAACCATGAAGGTCGAGCTGAGGGATCGGTTCTGTCCTGCAGGACCGCTGAGGGCCCATTGAGGTCAGCCAGGACGAGTTGAGGGATCCGGTTCTCCATCAGCCAGGGCTGTGCCAGGGATCGTTAAGTCAGGAATCCGGATCTGTGCATCGGTTCTGTCAGCCAGGATGATACTGAGGGACTGTGGTTCTGTCCATGAGGTCAGCCAGGATGAAGCGCGAGGGATCCGCATTCTGTCAGCCAGGGTGATGCAGAGGATCCAAGTTCTGTCCATGAGGTCAGCCAGGGTGATGCAGAGGGATCCGGTCTCTGCCAGCCAGGGTGATGCTGAGGGGATCCGGGTTCTGTCAGCCAGGACGATGCTGAGGGATCTGGCCCTGTCAGCCAGGACGTATGCTGAGGGATCCGGGTTCTGTCCATGACCTTTTCAGCAGACGATGCTGAGGGCTCTGGTTCTGTAAATGCCACCTTCAGCTTCATGAATGGATGGTGCTGAGGGCTCCTGGTAACTGTCTCAGTGAGGTCAGCCAGGATGATGCTGAGGGATCCGGTTCTGTCTCATAGAGGTCAGCCAGGAGATGCTGAGGGATCCGGCCCTGTCCATAAGAAGGTCAATCAGACGATTCTTGTTTTAATTTCCGGATCTGAAGACAGGTCAGCCAGGATGATGCTGAGGGATCAGGTTCTGTCCATGAGGTCAGCCAGGATTGATGCATGTGGCTCTAAATCCGGTTCCACTGTAGCACAAAGGCTGATGCAGAGGTTTCTGGTTCTACTCAGCTGATTGTGCCTTGAATGATGAGGGATCATGGTAGTCTGCTGATTCAGGTGGCGATGCAGATAGGTTCCGTCTGCCAGCCAGAACATGCAGTCTGGATCAGTTTTCTGTCAGCCAGGGTGATGCAGAGGGACCTGGTTCTGGTCAGCCAGACTGATGCTGAGGGGATCTGGTTCTGTCAGCCAGACGATGCTGAGGGATCTGGCCCTGTCAGCCGTGACGATGCTGAGGGACTGGTTCCATCAGCCATGTGACGATGTTGAGGATCGAGTCCCACAGCCAGACGATGCTGAGGGATCACGGTTCTGTCAGCCAGACGATGCTGAGGGATTCACCTCTGCCAGCGGGTGACTATTCGCTGATGGATCCGGCTCTACTGATTACAGACGATGCAACATGGATCACGGGTTCTGGTTGTGGCAGCCAGTGACGCATAGCTGGGATGGATCTGGTTCTGTCAGCCATAATCCGATGCAAGAGGGATCTGGCTCTGTCAGCCAGACGACAAGAAAGGGGAATGGCCTGTCAGGCCAGGATGATGCTGAGGGATCCGGTTCTTGAACCATGAGCTTCAGCCAGATATCTGCTGCAGGGATCCGGTCTCCTGTGTCCCATGAGGCCAGCCAGGACGACTCTGAGGGACCCATCTGTTGCATGAGAAGTGCAGCTAGGATGATGCTGGAGTTGGATTCACCACTCTGGTCCATGAGGCCAGCCAGTCTGATGCAGAGGGATCCGGCTCGGTCAGCCAGGTGATGCAGAGGGATCCGGGTTCTACAGCCAGGATGCAGAGGATCCGGGCCCTGTCAGCCAGGGTAGATCTCACAAGGGATACCTCGGGTTCTGTCAAAGCCACTAAACCATGTCAGAGGGATGTAGTATACATGTCAGACCAGGGTGTAGTGGAGGGATCCGCCTGTCAGCCAGGGTACGCAGAGGATCCGGTCTCTGTCAGCCAGGCTGATGCTGGGAGGGATCCGGCTCTGTCAGCGCAGGACTTAGCGTTGGAGGGATCTGGTCTCTGTCAGCCATGACGATGCTGGGAGGGGGATCCTGGGTTCTGTCAGCCAGGACGATGCTGAGGGATGCTGACACTCTGCTTAGCCAGACGATGCTGGAGGGATCGTCGGATTCTTGTCCTATGAGGTCATCCCAGGAGCGAGCAAGGAGGGATCCGGCCCTCTGCTGAGGTCAGCCAGACGGTTGGGAGGGATCCGATTTGTGCATGACCAAAAGCCACGGTTCCCTTATGATTGCTGAGATCTGTTGAGCTGTCAGCCAGGGTGACTGCTGAATTGTTGATCCGGTTCCACCAGCTGGTATACGATGCTGAGGGATCTGGTTCTGTAAAGCCACGTTTTATGCTGTAGGGATCTGGCCCTGATTGCCAGAATGCATGCTGAGGGATCTGGTCTTGTCCCAGGATTTACGCTGAGGATCCGCCCTGTCCATGAGGTCAGCCATAATTACTGGAGGGATCCGGTTCTATCATGAGGTCAGCCAGACGATGCTGAGGGATCCGGATTTGTGCAATGAGGTCAGCCAGATGATGTTGATTTGATCTGCGGCTTTGTCAGCCAGGACGAAGCTGAGGGATCCGGCCCTGTCTAAGGAGGTCAGCCAGGATGACATGAGGGGATCCGGTTCTCCATGAGGTCAAACAGACGATACTGAGAGGATCAGGTTCTGGTCCATGAGGTCAGCCAGGATGAAGCCATGGATCCGGCCCTGTCAGCCAGGGTGATGCAGAGGGATCTGTTCTGCCAAACAGACGATGTGCTGAGGATCTGGGTCTCGTCAGCCAGACGGCTGAGGGATCCGGTTCTGTTTGAGCCGCTTTCTGCTTCAATTGTTAAAACAACTACCATTCTGCAACAATAAATTATCTTTTTTTGAATGTGTTGCTTGGTTTTTTTGTTAACCTCACTTTGCTTGTAGATAAAGCTTACAGCTACTTAGGTTAGCTTGTAAATGTAGATAACAGGTGGTCCGGTTTTGTCTTCAACCTTTGCACTATAAAGTTCAAAACTGACTTTCCTAGTTTAATTTCGTTGAAGATCGACAGGAAATCATACTGCAAATGTTTGCAGCTATTGCTGAAAAGAGCTTTGCCCAACACCTGTTTACTATGATTTTCCCAAAGCCTTGTCTTCATCATAACACAAGGCTGGTGTAGAGTTTCTAATTTACTATTGCTGAAAGCACTTGAAAACTTAAATGATGATGGATCAATGAGTAGTCTGTATAGATTCAGTGACGTTACTGCAGATATTTTCACTGTAAAACTGCCCGAAACTGCTGGTCTAGGATCAGTTTCTCTAATAGCGTCTTGGCAAACCTGATCCAGTGTTTGAGAGTGTGAAGGATTTCTATTTACGTGTTTTGCAGCATTGAGCAATGTAGCCAATCACAAACATATCAGTTGCCTCTATTAACACAATAGCCAATCAAATGTTTAAGCTGGAGTCCCTACAACTCAAGACAGTGGCATTCTGCACACTCACAAATCCTCTCATATGAGTTCATGTACAGAGAGTGTAGAAATGTAGGTGAAATTCATTGTGCAGCTGGGCAACACTTGATTACAGTGGAACAACAATGAGATCACGTTAAATTGAGGTGACGGCTTTTTGAGCGACTATGACAGGAATGCACTCTTTAGATGACATAAATCCATTCAGAAGTTTAATAAAACTTTGTTTTGTATTGGCATTAGGAAAGGCAATGGTTATTCAGGCTTCTCCTGTTCAAATAAGTAGGCTCAAGTAACCTAGCTGCCTTCAATAATTTATCTGCAAGCATTTATGCTGGGATGTATAGGTTGTTGCTGAACTGATGACATTCTATTTAAATGTGTTTTTAAGGAGGAAGTGCATCTAGCCTTACCCTGAGCTGGGTTCACCTCTGTTTATGTTCTTCAGTCTAGGCTTAGACCACATCCACACGAAGCCAGAGCTTTCCCTATCCAATCTTTTTCCCCTAGTTCAGAAATTCTGTAAACACGGTGTCGTCTCAAGAAATATCCGCGTACACAAGAGCCACTGAAACCAACTCAAAAGATTGTAGTATACATGCCAGACCAGTATGTGGTGCTGTAATTCTGCCACAGATGCACTAAAACGAAGACTTGGAGCATGGCGCGTTTATACACTACCATAGCTATGTTAAAAGCAGAAGCGCCAACAAGGCTTCCCTACTTACATGGCAAGAGTATGTAAAGCAGTAGGCGAGCTGATACTATGGGGTATGCGCCTGGAGATGGCTTGTATTACCTACTATATAGTAGTAAGTAGAAGTTCACTGGATGGCCTACTGCTTCTGCCCCAGATTGTTGAAGCACTATCGTCGGATACTTTTCTATCCCTGCCATCCCATGAGGCCACAGGAAAGGATACGCTAGGTGGAGAAAAGCTGTATGCGGTGTTTTCAGACGTGAGTATTATAAACCAAAACCACGGTCTCTTTAAAGTAAAATTTGTTGAGCTACTGTAGAGTAAACTGCTGAATTGTTGAGGCATGAAAGATGACAGACAGTATAGTATAGTTGTGGATTGTGCTGTAAAACACGTTTTTATTATGTATAGCTCCAAAGGATTTACATAAACCTGTCACCTTATCTGTCACTCTTTCTTTATTGTTTTATAATTACATGGTTGTATCTTTTAACAATGAAATAATCATAATGAATTAAAAAAATATATATATATCAAATGGGTTTGTATACATTATATACACAGAAAAAGTACAATAACAAGGTTAAATATCTTTGAATAATTCATCATAATGCAATAATTTTGTTGTTATGTTATTTCATAAACCTGAGGGATGAAACAGGAGTTAAATTTAACAAGAAAGAGGAAAATATAAAGGAGATTTAAAGCCACTTTTGCTTGTGGATGAAATTTTTTGCATATAAAAAGATATATTGTAAAATAACATTCAAGAGATCATGATTCTGGGTTTTCGAAATTAAAATAACACATTCGTGATAAAACTGTGGATCTGATTAAGTAGGGTTAAAAATGTATTGCTTATAGTACAACTACAAAATAAATGGGCAGCTGTTTCTTCAATAAGACTACCAAAATGAGCAAAGTTTAATCATGGCTATGATGATTTATAGATAGATTAATTAAACCTGTCACTCATTATCTTTTAAGTTGTTGCTTGTGATAACGTGGGGCCAGGTCACATGATAACGTCAATATGGCGAGCAAAAGAAGATCGGTCGCATTCATACTTAACGAGATCAGGATATAGAGGTACCTAAATTTTATTGATCTCATAGATGTGGCGCTGTTGGTTCAGATCATAGCAGCATGTAACTGCTGCAGTTAATGTGGTGGAATTCAAACAGACTTTGTAGATAGTGTTTTTATGTTTTCCCATTTTAAATGCCTATTGCCTGCATTGTGGCACAGTTAAGCGGTGCCACCTGCTTGGCCCGCTCATCACTCCTCGCATGAATCTCATTGAATTGTTAGAGATTTGTGCCAATAATGAGTAACGCAGTCTTCCAGGGTGGTACAAATGGTGTTCTGGCTTGGCTTTAAAAGCCCTGAAGATGGTTTGAAACCTTTGTTTGCATTTGCTGCTCTTAGTGGCTTGGTGTGTGCTATACAATGGGCTTGATTAAAGGTTATGTTTGTGGATGCTTTATCACCAATTGGTGTGGCATGGTGAGTTTTTTTTTCTTCTTCTTGCAGGAAATTTTATTATTATTATTATTATTTGTAATATTGTGTGTATTATTATTATTTATTTTTTCACATCTGTGTTTTTTCAGCATTGCTTCCCAGTTAAAGATGAATCTTTGGATTTCTCCTGGAATGATGTTGGGAAGGTAGTTGGAAGAAAAAGGTTTGTAGGCCCTATATACTCAAGCAGCTGTGGGAAATATGGTATACCAATTATATAATTAATTTTTCTGTGCAACACACTAAACTACTATAGTGTATGATGTGCTCTATAAATAAACTTGCCTGCACTCTTGTGTTTCTTAATCTAACATAATGTTGCTGTACTAAAGTGGATGTTTATCCTAACCCATTTACATTGTTCTTTGCTATGGTTGAGGCATTAGCTGAGGTATCTGGTTATGGCAATGACGTCAGCTTCGTGATTTCATGCTGAGGGATCCCAGGTTCTGTCAATGAGGTCAGCCACTTAATGATGCTGGAGTGGATCCGCCCTGGTTGGCTGGGCACAGCCAGGACTGATGCTGAGGATCCGGGTTCTGTCAAACAGGATGATGCTGAGGATCAGGACGTTCCACCCATGAGGTCAGCAGGAATGCGAAGCTGAGGGCTCTGGTTCTGTAAAATGCCACCTTCAGCTAGTGACTGATGCCTGAGGCTCTGGTTCTGTCCATGAGGCCAGCCAGGACTATTCTGAGGATCGGTCAGGTCTCTGTCGCCAAGAGGTCCAGCCAGGATGATGCTGAGGATCCGGTTCTGTCAGCCAGGATGATGCTGATCGGCTCTGGTTCATAGTCAGCTGTGATGATGCTGGAGGGATCCGGGTTCTGTCCATGAGGTCAGCCAGGACGATGCTGAGGGATCCCGGTTCCGTCAGCCAGGAGGTCAGCCAGGCTCTGATGCTGTGCCAGGATGATTCACAGAAGGAGTTCAGTTCTGTCCTTGGTCAGCCAGGACCAGTGCTGAGGATCGGATCTGGCCCTGAGTCAGCCAGGGTGATGCAGAGGGATCTGTTCCTCATGGCTGGGGCCAGGATGATGCTGAGGATCTGGTTCTGCCAGCTGGTGACGATTCTGAGGAATCTGATCTGTCATGCCAGGCCGCCAGGACGATGCTGGGAGGGATCCCGGTTCCCTCCATGGAGGTCCAGCCAGGGACGATGCTGAGGGATCGAGGTCCTCCATGAGAGGTCAGCCAGGGTGATGCAGAGGGATCTGGTTCTGGCTGGGGCCAGGACGCATGCTGAGGATCCGCCCTGTCTGGGCGAGGCGTTAGCCAGACGGCGTGCTGAGGATCTGGTTCTGCCCATGAGGTCAGCCAGGACGATGCTGAGGATCTGGTTCCTGCTGGGGCCAGGGACGATGCTGAGGGATCTGGCTCTGGTCGTTGCCAGGGCGTGCTGAGGGGATCTGGTTCTGCTTTCCAGCCCAGGACGATGCTGAGGGATCTGTCTCTGGCTGGGGCCAGGACGATGCTGAGGGAACTGCCTGTCCAGCGAGGTCAGCCAGGACGATGCTGAGGGATCCGGGCCCTGTCTGGCGAGGCCAGCTTGCGACGATTTCTGAGGGGATCCGGATCTGCGTGGGCGAGGTCAGCCAGATGATGAGGGATCAGGTTCTGTCCATGAGGTCAGCCAGGTGATGCAGAGGATCCTGGCCCCTGCCAGCCAGGGTGATGGGGAGGGATCTGGCCCTACAAAGCCAGGGTGATGCAGAGGATCCCAGTTCTGGCCAGCCAGGGCGATGCAGAGGATCCGGATTTCTGTCAGCGGGGGTGATGAGAGGGATCCGGTTCCCTGTCAGCCAGGGTGATGCAGAGGGATCCGGCCCACAAAGCCAGGGTGATGGCAGAGGGATCCTCGGTTCTGGCTGTCAGCCAGGGGTGATGCAGGGATCCCGGTTCTGGCTGGGGCCAGGGTGATGAGGGATCTAGTTCTGGCCAGCCAGGACGATGCTGAGGGATCCGGCTCTGGGTCAGCCAGGACGGCGTTGAGGATCTGGCCCTGTCAGCTGGTGACGATGCTGGGAGGGATCTGGTTCTGTCAGCCAGGACTGGCGCCAGGATCTGGCCCTGCCAGCCAGACGATGAGGGGATCTGGCCCTGGTCAGCCAGACGGCGTTGAGGGATCCAGGTTCTGTCCATGAGCCAGCCGTAGGATCGATGCTGTCCTTGGATCCGTTCCTCCAAGGATCGGTTCACGCGACCAGCGCTGAGGGATCCGGATTTGTGCATGAGGTCAGCCAGGATGATGTTGAGAGATCCTGGATTTCTGTCAGCCAGGACGATGCTGGAGGGATCCGTTCTGGTCTGCGAGGCCAGCCAGACGTATGCTGAAGGATCCGGTCTCATCCATGAGGTCAGCCAGGCGATACTGAGGACTGTGCACCTGGTCCATGAGGTCAGCCAGAGATGTAGTTGAGGATCCGGTTCCTGTCCAGCCAGGGCGGATGCAGGAGGGATCTGGTCTCTGTCAGCCAGGACGATGCTGAGGGGATCTGCTCCCACAACAGACGGAGTGCTGGGAGGGATCCGGTTCTGTTTCTGGAGCCCTTTCTGTTTAACTGCTAAAACAATCCACGATTCTGTCCATGGTCAGCCAGGGCGATCTTTTGAATGTGTTGTGTTTTTTGTTAACAAGGGCTTTGCTTGTAGATCAAAGCTGTTATGAGCGCTTCTGGGTTATGCTGGGTACGAATATTAACAGGTGGTCCGGTTTTGCCCAACCTTGCAATGTATATAAAGTTCAAACCGTGACTCTTCCTCGATAGTTTAATTTCATGAGGTCAGACTGAGTCACAGAAATTGACTGGCAATGTTTGCCAGGCTATTGCCAAGGATCGGTTTACCCCAACAGGTTGTTTACTATGACTCTAAAAGCCTTGTCTCATCTATAAGTACAAGAGCTGGTGCAGAGGTTTCTAATTTACTATTACAGCCACGCACCAAATGATGAGGGGATCAATGAGTGTCTGTATGATTCAGTGACGCATTGCAGATCGTTTTTTCACTGTAAACTGCCCAGAAATCTCGCTGGTCTTAGATCAGTTTTCTAATGAGCCTTTGGCAAACTGTGATTCAGTGTTTGCTGAGTGTAAGATTTCTCATTTAGGCGATGTTTTGCAGCATTGAGCAATGTCCAGCCAATCACTAAAATGAGGATCAGTTGCTCATTTAACACAAGTCAGCCAATCAAATGTTTAAGCTGGAGTCCACTCCACAACTCAAGACAGTGCCGATGCAGGGATCTGGGCACACTCAGCAAATCCCTTCTCGATATGAGTTCAGTCCATGGATAAGCCAGTGTAGAAATGCTGAGGTGAAATTCATTGTGCAGGGCGATGCGGATCTAAGTTACTGTACAGGAACAACATGAGATCACGTTAAATTGAGGTGACGGCTTTGAGTGACTAATGGACAGGAATGCACTCTTAGAGCTGATATGGTTCCATCTAGCCAGTTTAATAAAATCCCTTTGTTTTATTACATGGTCAGGAAAGGTGAATGCTTAGGATCAGGCTTTCCTGTTCAAATAGGGTGAATAAGTAACCCAGCTGCCTCAATAATGTTAGCCTGCAAGAGGTGATGTTGATGTCCGGATTTCTGTTAGCCAGTACGACTTTGACATTCCCAGTTCTGTCAGCAGGATGATGCTTGTGATCCAGTGCATTCAGCCAGGACCCTGAGATCCCGGTTCACCACCTGTCCGGCTTATGTTCTGATTCTGAGAGATAGGCTTTAGACCACAATCTGTTACTTTAAGCCAGAGCTTCCTATCCAATCTTTTTTTCCCCTGCTCAGAAATTCTGTAAACACGTGTCGCTCTCAAGCAGCACTATGTGCCACAAAACCAGCTGAAACTAACCTAAAAGATTGTAGTATACATGCCAGACCAGTATGTGGCAGGATGACCAGAATTCTGCCAGATACCAAAAACGAAGAAGACTTGAGCATGCGAGTGCACTGGCTGGTGTTCGGTTTGATACGATCCTGAGGGATCTAGTTATGTAAAGCAGAAGTAGCTAATGAGTAATCAACTTGTATTCAAAAAGTAGGGCGAGAAGTTCCTGATGGCCTACTGCTTCCATCGCCAGGAGTCAGCCAGCACTCATCGCCGGATACTTTCTCATCCCTGCCATCCCATGAGGCCACAGTGGATCTGGATACTGTCAGTGGAGAAAAAGCTGGCGGGTGTGGTTCAGATGTGAGTATTATAAACCAAAACCACGGTTCTCTGTGTTAAAATTCTGTTGATGCTGACTGTAGAGTAAACTGTCATGAATTGTTGAAGGAAGATGACAGACAGTATAGTATAGTGTCCATGAGGTGTGCAAACACGTTTTATTATGTCATAGTCTGTCCATGAGATTTGTTATAAACCTGTCAATTATATCTTCTTTTATTGTTTTATAATTACAGAGGTTGTATTTCAATAATGAACAATCCATAATGAATTGGAAAATATATATATATATCATGGGTTTGTATACATTATATACACAGAAAAAGTGTATTAAAGGAACAAGGTTAAATATCTTTGAAAATAATCATCATAATGGCAATTGTTGTTGCTATATTTCATAAAACTTGAGGGATGAAATAGGAGCTAAATTTAATAAGATGTAAGATAGAAAATATAAAGAGATTTAAGCCTACTGTGCTTGTGGATGAAATTTTTGTATACTGGGAGATCATGTTCTGTAAAATAACATTCAAGAGATCATGATTCTGGGTTTTCGAAATTAAAATAATATCTTAAGGATAAAACTGTGGATCCAGATTAGTAGGTTAAAAATGTATTGCTTATAGTACAATCACAAAAGAAATGAGCAGCTGTTTCTTCAATAAGACTGTAAAATGAGCAAGTTTAATCAATATTAAGATATTTATAGATAGATTAATTAAAACCTGTCACTGTATCTTTAAGCGGTTGCGCTTTGTGATAACGTCACAGGTCACACAGATAATCGCCAACATGGCATAAATAAAGGTGGATCGCATTCATACTTAACAAGTGATCAGGATATAGAGTACCCACATTTGCATTGATCTCATAGATGTGGGTTGTTGTGGTTCACTGATCATAGCAGCACCAACTGCTGTGCAGCGTGGTGAATCTAAATGACTTTGATGATAGTGTTTTATGTTTTCCATGGCTTAAATGTGCCTATTGTCTGCCGTCATAGCACAGTTGCTGTGCCACTGGCTTGGGCTCGCCATCACTCCTCGCAGATCTCAACAAACAGCAGATTTGCACCAATGTAATGAGTAAATCTAGGTCTCCAGGTAGTACAGATATGGTGTCTCTGCTTGGCTTAAAAGCTTTGCATGGTTTGAAGACTCAGTGTTTGTCCTATTTGCTTTCTTTAGTGGCTTGGTGTAAGTTGTACATGGGGCTTGATTAAAGCTGTTGTTTTAATGTTCTTTATCACCAATGTGGTGTGGCATGGTGAGTTTAATTGCTCAATTTTTTCTTCTTTGCAGGAAAATTTTATTAATATTATTATTATTATTACATACATATTATTATTATTGTTACACATTTTTTTTTTTCACATCTGTGTTTACATTAGCAGTGCTTCCTGCAGTTAAAGATGAATCCTTGATTTCTCCTGAATGATGTTAAAGGTAGTTGAGGTGAAAGGTTTGTAGGTGACTATATACTCAAGCAGTCTGTGGGAAATATGGTACACCAATTACTTTTTAATTCCTTTTTCTGTACAACACACTGAATTACCATAGTTATGATGTGTGCTCTATAAATAAACTTGCCTTGCCTCTGTGTTTCTTAATCTAACATAATGTATGCTGTACTAAAGCTGTGATGTTTATCCTAACCCATTTACATTGTTCTTGTTATGTTTGGCATTAGGAGCTGAGGTATCTGGTTATGGCAGTGACGTCAGCCAGACGATGCTGAGGGATCCGAAGGTTCTGTTAATGAGGTCAGCCACGACGATGCTGAGGGATCCCTTTCTGTCAATAAGGTCAGCCAGGGGTGATGCTGTCGTCTGATCCGCGTTCTGTCAGCCAGGATGATGCTGAGGATCAGGTTCTGACCGTATTCATACCAGACCAGCTATGGCGGCCGCTGAGGGCTCTGGTTCTGCAAATGCCACCTTCAGCCATGACGAGCGCTGCGGAGGGCTCTGGTTCTGTCCATGAGGGTCAGCCAGCCAGGACTATTCTTGAGGATCAGGTTCCCTCCGTCCATGAGGTCAGCCAGGATGATGCTGAGGGATCCGGTTCTGTCAGCCAGGATGATGCTGAGGGATCTGGTTCTATCAGCCAGGATGATGCTGATCGGGGATCCGGTTCTGTCCATGAGGTCAGCCAGGACGCATGCTGGGGATCCGATTCCGTCAGCGAGGTCAGCCAGACGATGCTGAGGATCCAGTTCCTTCAGCGAGGTCAGCCAGGACGATGCTGAGGGACCTGGTTCTGTCCCAGCCAGGTGATGCTGAGAGGATCTGGTTCTGTCAGCCAGCGTGATGATGACTGAGGGCTCTGGCCCTGGCTGGGGCCAGGATGATGCTGAGGGATCCGAGGGTTCTGTCCATGAGGTCAGCCAGACGTCATTCTGAGGATCGGATCTGTCCATGAGGTCAGCCAGATGATGCTGAGGATCCTCGGCCCTGATCCGGATTGAGGGATCCATGAGGTCAGCCAGGCCCGATGTTGAGGATCAGGTTCTGTCAGGCCCAGGGTGATGCAAGAGGATCTGGTTCTGTAAATGCCACCCAGGTACGATGCTGCTGAGGATCCGGTTCTGTCCATGAGGTTAGCCAGGATGATGCTGAGGGATCTGGCCCTGTCCATGTCAGCCAGGGTGACGATGCTGAGGGATCTGGTTCTGTCAGCCAGGACGATGCTGAGGGATCTGGTTCTGTCAGCCAGGACGACAGCGCTGAGGGATCTGGTTCTGTCACCAGCCAGGACGATGCTGAGGGATCTGGTTCTGTCAGCCAGATGATGCTGAGGATCTGGTTCTGTCAGGCGAGGTCAGCTGGACGATGCTGAGGATCCGGTTCTGTAAACATGAGGTCAGCCAGGACGATGCTGAGGGATCAGGTTCTGTCCATGAGGTCAGCGCCAGGAGACGATGCTGAGGGCTCTGGCCTTGTAAATGCCAATTTCAGCCAAGTGACGATGCTGAGGGCTCAGGTTCTGTCCATGAGGTCAGCCAGGATGATGCTGAGGGGATCCGGTTCTGTCCATGACGATCGCCAGGACTGGCCCTGTTTGCCAGGGCTGCTGAGGGGTTCTGGTCCGCCCATGAGGCCACGCCTTCAGCCATCATATCACGAGGCTGCTGGAGGGCTAATTTGGATCCTATCTGTCCATGAGGTCAGCCAGGACGATGCTGAGGATCTGGTCTGCATGAGGTCAGCCAGGACGATACTGAGGGATCTGGCCCAGGGTCAGCCAGGACGATGCTGAGGGATGGCAGAGGGTTCTGTCCATGCAGAGGATTCCGGTTCATGCCAGCAGACGCATGCTGAGGGATCTGGTTCTGTCAGTCAGACATGAGGCTCATGCCAGAGACGATAGAACAGATGCCGAGGGCTCTGGTTCTGTAAATGCCACCTTCAGCCATGACGATGCAGGAGAGGCTCTGGTTCTGGTCCATGAGGTCAGCCAGGACATGATGCTGGAGGGATCCGGTTCTGTCCATGAGGCCAGCCAGGACGATGCTGAGGGATCCGTTCTGTCCATGAGGCAGCCAGGTTCTGATTCTGGAGGGATCCGGATCTCGTGCATGAGGTCAGCCAGGATGATGCTGAGGGATCAGGTTCTGTCCATGAGGTCAGCCAGGGTGATGCAGAGGATCTGGTTCTCATCAACCAGGAGTGATGCAGAGGGATCGGTTCTGTCAGCCAGGGTGATGGTTGAGGATCTGGTTCTGTCAGCCAGGTGATGCAGAGGATCTGGTTCTGTCAGCCAGGTGATGCAGAGGATCCGGGTTCTGTCAGCCAGGGGTGATGCAGAGGGATCCGTTCTGTCAGCCAGTGACGAAGCAGAGGATCGGCTCTCATCAGCCAGTGACGCAGCTGAGGGATCCTGGCCCTGTCAGCCAGACGAAGCTGAGGGATCCGGTTCTCCTGTCAGCCAGGACGATGCTGAGGGATCCGGATCTGTCCCTCAGGCCAGCCAGGAATGGCTGCTGGGATCACGGGATCTCGGTTCTGGTGCAGCCAGGAGCCGTTCTGTCAGCCAGGCAAGATGCTGAAGGATCGGCGTTCTGTCAGCCAAGGCGCATGTGCTGAGGGATCCGGTTCTGTCAGCCAGACGATGCTGAGGGATCCGGACTTGACATGTGCATGAGGTCAGCCAGGGACGATACTGAGGATCCGGCCCTGTCCATGAGGTCAGCCAGGATGAAGCTGAGGAGATCTGTCGCATCTGTCAGCCAGGGTGATGCGAGAGGATCCCGGATGGCTGTCAGCTGCAGGACGATGCTGAGGATCTGGGTTCTTGTCAGCCAGGACGATGCATGAGGGATCCAGAAGGTTCTTGTTTGATCCGCTTTCTGTTTACGACTGTTAGCCTGCAAACCAATCCACGATTCCTTGTACCAAATAAATGATCTTTTTGGAATGCTGTTGCTTGGTTTTTTGTTAATGCCACTCTTCAGCGAGTGTAGATATAGCTTTACAGCTACTGTGGGTTAGCTTGTAATGAATATTAACAGGTGGTCCGGTTTAATCCAACCTTGCACTATAAAGTTCAAACCGTGACTTTCCTAGTTTTTAATTAGATGCTGGAAGATCTGCTCTGTGGAAATCCAGCACCTATGCAATGTTTTGCAGCCATTAATGGTAGAAGGAGTTTGCCCAGGGTGATGCATAGGATTTACCATGGCCAGCAAAGTTTCAAAGCCTTGTCTTCATCATAATTCATCAATGGCTGGTGGGTGAGGTTTCTAATATTACTGTAAACCTGAAGACAGAGCAACCGGAGTTAAATGGCGATGGATCAATGAGTAGTCTGTACTGATTCAGGTGACGTTACTGCAGATATTTTTCACTGTAAAACTGCCCAGAGATGCTGGTCTAGGATCAGTTTTCTCTAAGATCCGCGTCTTAGCAGTCATGATTAAGTGTTTGCTGGAGACGTGTGAAGGATTTCTATTTACATGTTTTGTGATGCTGAGCAATGCTAGCCAATCACAAACATATCAGTTGCTCATTTAACACAACAGCCAATGAAAATGTTTATTCACATATTAAGAGTTTTAGCCGGTTGTCACGACACAGTTACCCCGATATCATACAGAATATACAACGTCATACGGCAGTGAATTCGTAAACAGGTCAACCGCATGGACAGTGCGAGGATCTTACAGTTCAAAAACACACGATGCTGAAGAAATTATAATACAGAAAGAGGATATGGCCCCCGCCGCCAAAAAGGACCATCTAGGTATATATATTCTAGCATCTGTAAGAATTGTATAAATAATCAAGTCAAGAGAAAAATAGTTTTTAATAAATAAGAGATAAAGTGCTAATAAAATAATTGCAGTAGACTTTGCAGTGAGCTAAACTGTAGACATTATAAATATGTGGTTAACAAATGTATAAAGAGTATAATGCAAACAGGTTTATAACAGGTTGTTCCTAGCTTTAAAGTCGCATGAAACTGAGAGGAAAGTTGCAGTGCAATGTCAGTAACTATCGATGTTTATCCTGACGGTAAGTCACGTGATGTTAAGTGACTGAGTTCAGGAGTCTGACAATGGCCTGGGATAGTTAAGCTCCTCCTGAGTCTCTAAGCTTTGGCCATTAAATTCAGCGCCATGCAGATGGTAGGCAGTATGATTCAATGAGGGTTTGCAGGTCTGATTATTTTCACTTGATGATCCCAGGTAGCTCATCCTGGTTGCAGCGCTTGGTGTAGACGCCTCCTGCAGAGACAGGAGAGCTTGGACCAGAGTGTGAAGATATCGGATAAGCTATTTACTCTTTTGCAGCATTCTTTGCTGTAGCCAATCATGACATATCAGTTGTGCTGTTCAATATGAGCTGGAGTCCACTCACAACTCAAGACAGTGGTACATTCTGCACACTCACAAATCCTCCTCGATATGAGTTCATGTATATGGTAGAAATGTAGGTGAAATTCATTGTGCAGTCAGCTTCACTGATTACAGTGGAACAACGAGATCACTGCAACTGAGGTGACGGCTTTTTAGTGACTATGCTGAGGAATGCACTCTTTAGATGACATAATCCATTCAGGAAGTTTAATAAAACCTTTGTTTTATTAGCATTAGGAAAGGCAATGGTTATTCAGGCTTTCCTGTTCAAATAAGTGGTTCATGAACCTAGCTAATGCTTCAATAATTTATCTGCAGCATTTATGCTGGGCTGTGTAGGCAGGTTGCTAGATCTGAGATTCTATTTAAATGTGTTTAAGAGGAGGAAGTGCATCTAGCCTTACTCTGGAGCCTGGGTTGGTGCTCACCCTCTGTTTATGTTCTTCAGTCTAGGCTTAGACGGTACATCCACACGAAGCCAGAGCTTTCCTATCCAATCTTTTTTCCCCTGTTCAGAAATTCTGTAAACACACGTGTCGTCTCAAGAATATCTGCGTGCACACAAACCACTGAAACTCAACTCAAAAGATTGTAGTATACATGCCAGACCAGTATGTGGTGCTGTAATTCTGCCACAGAGATGCACTAAAACGGAAGAAGACTTCTGGAGCATGCGTATGCACTGGCTGGCAAGCAGGCCATCGCTTCCCTACTACATAGTATGTAAAAAGGTAGGCGAGCTGAATAGTATGTCCGAATCCTTATTCATAAAAAGTAGGCGAGAAGTTCCCCGGATGGCCATCTGCTTCGCCCAGTGATTGTGAAGCACTCATCGTCGGATACTTTTCTATCCTGCCTGCCATCCCAAGGAGGCCACAGGCGAAGTGAGCACGCCAGGTGGAAAGCCGATGCAGGTGTTTTCAGATGTGAGTATTACAAACCAAAACCACGGTTCCTTGTATGAGTAAAATTTGTTGAGCTACTGTAGAGTAAACTGTTGAATTGTTGAAGGCGTAAAGATGACAGACAGCATAGTATAAAGCCAGATTGTGCTGTAAAAAACACGTTTTATTATGTGTATAGCTCCAAAGTGGATTTACATACAACCTGTCACTCATATCTTTCTTTTATTGTTTTATAATTACATGGTTGTATCTGGACAATGAACAATCATAATGAATTAAAAAATATATATATATATCATGGGTTTGCATACATTATATACACAGAAAAAGTACAATAACAAGGTTAAATATCTTTGAATAATTCATCATAATGCAATAATTTTGTTGTTGTTATATTTCTGTAAACCTGAGGGATGAAACAGGAGTTAAATTTAACCAGAAAAAGAGGAAAATATGAAAGGAGATTTAAGCCACTTTTGCTTGTGGATGAAATTCTTTTGCATATAAAAGATATGTTGTAAAATAACATTCAAGAGATCATGATTCTGGGTTTTCGAAATTAAAAATAATATCTTAAGGATAAAACTGTGGATCAGATTAGTAGGGGTTAAAATATGTATCTGCTTATAGTACAATCACAAAATAAATGGGCAGCTGTTTTTCAACAAGACCACAAAATGAGCAAGCTTTAATCAATATTAAGATATTTATAGATAGATTAATTAAACCTGTCACTCGAGATCTTTAAGTTGTTGCGCCAGGATAATGCCATAGGTCACATGATAAACGCCAACATGGCGCACAAAGCTGCGGATCACATTCATACTTAACGAGATCAGACATAGAGGAGATCTAAATTTTATTGATCTCATAGATGTGGCTGTTGGGTGGTTTCGCAGCGATCATAGCAGCAGTTAATGTGGCAAATGCTGCAGAGTTAATGTGGTGTTTTCCATTCAAATGACTGCTGCTGTCGTGGCATAGTGTTGGCGGTGCCATGTTTAAATCTTGCCATACCCCAGATCTGAGGATGCAGGTTCTGCAGCAATAAGGGCGTGCAGTAGTTATCGGTGCCACCGGCCCGGGGCCGTCATCAGCTGGATCGCAGATCTCATTAATGTCAGCAGTGGATTTGCACCAATAATGAGTATTTGAGTCTTCCAGGTGGTTCTTTATCGATGGTGTATCTGCTTGGCTTTAAAAGCCTTGCGATGGTGCAGGAATTCGGTTCTTGTTTGCATTTGATTTAGTGGCTACATGTGTGTTATACAACGGGCTTGCAGCATTGCTGATGTTAAAGAATGGTTCTTATCATGTTCAGGTGGTGTTGGCATGGTGAGTTTAATTTTTTTTTTCTCTTCTTGCAGGAAATTTTATTATTATGCTTATTATTATTATATTATTATTTATTTTTAGGTGAAGGGATCTGTGTTTCAGCATTAAGCTTGCCTTGCCCAGGGTTAAAGCTGAGGATCCTTGGTTCTGTCTCCAGTGGAATATTGATGTTGAGGACTCGGTAGTTGTCCAGGTGGAAAAAGGCTTGAGGAGCATCTAGTATACAGGTCAGCTGTGGGCAGATACTGAGGATCCAATTACTCTTGAGGTCAGCCAGGGCGATGCTGAGGATCTGAATTACCATGGCGCCAGCCATGATGTGCTCTATAAGGGATCTTGCCCTGTGCCAGGATGATGCTGAGGATCAGGTTAACATAATGTTATGGTCAGCTAAAGTGGACGTTTACTCCTAACCCATTTCTGTCTTGTTATCAGCCAGGACGATGCTGAGGGATCTGGTTCCCGGCAATGACGTCAGCCAGGGATGCTGAGGATCCGGTTCTGTCAATAAGGTCAGCCAGGGCGATGCTGAGGATCCGGATCTGTCCTGTCAGCCAGGATGATGCTGAGGATCAGGTTCTGACCATGAGGTCAGCCAGGGCGATGCTGAGGGCTCTGGTTCTGTAAATCAGCCAGCACTTCAGCCATGGACGATGCTGAGGCTCCTGGTTCTGTCCATGAGGTCAGCCAGGACGATGCTGAGGATCAGCCACGATTCTGGCCTCTGAGGTCAGCCAGGGCGATGCTGAGGGATCTGGTTCTGTCAGCCAGGGCGATGCTGAGGATCGGATCTGTCCATGAGGTCAGCCAGGACGATGCTGGGGATCTGGTTCTGTCATGAAGTCGCCAGGGCGATGCTGAGGATCCGGTTCTGTCCACAAGGTCAGCCAGGATGATGCTGAGGGATCCGGTTCTGTGCCAGCCAGGATGATGCTGAGGGGATCAGGTTCTGACAGGCCAGGTTCCAATGCCAGGACGAGCAGCTGAGGGCTCTGGTTCTGTAAATGCCACCAGCCGCAGACGCGTGCTGCAGGGATCAGGTTCTGGTCCATGAGGTCAGCCAGGATGATGCTGAGGGATCCGGTTCTGTCAGCCAGAGGCGATGCTGAGGGATCTGGTTCTGTCCATGAGGCCAGCCAGGGCGATGCTGAGGATCCGGTTCTGTCCATGAGGTCAGCCAGGGCGATGCTGAGGATCCGGATTCGTGTCATGAAGTCAGCAGGTCGGGCTGCTGAGGATCTGAGGATTTCTGTCAGCTGAGATGATGCTGAGGGGTTCAGTTCAGTCATGAGGTCAGCCAGGGACGATGCTGAGGGGATCTGGGTTCTCCATGAGGTCAAGCCAGGGCGATGCTGAGGATCGGATCTGTGCCATGAGGTCAGCCAGAGGCGATGCTGAGGATTCTCCAGGTTCTGTCCATGGAGGCCAGCCAGTCTGAGCCAGGGATCCGGATTGCTGAGGATCAAGTTTCATGCCGAGGATCTGGTCCAGCCAGGGGTGATGCTGAGGATTCTGGTTCTGGGTCAGCCACGGGGTGATGCTGAGGATCTGGTTCTGTCAGCCAGACGATGCTGAGGATCGGTTCTGTCCATGTCAGCCAGGGCCGATGCTGAGGGGATCTGGGTTCTGTCAGCCAGGACGCGATGCTGAGGATCGGTTCTGTCATGGAGGTCTTCAGCCACTTCAGCGATGCTGAGGGATCCGGTTCAATACCAGCCAGGATGATGCTGAGGGATCGATTCTTCTGGACCGCTGAGGTCAGCCAGGATGATGCCGGGAGAGGGTTCTGGTTCAGCCGCGAAATGTCCATGACCGGTCAGCCATGAGGGATGATGCTGAGGATCAGGTTCTGTCCATGAGGTCAGCCAGGATGATGCTGAGGATCCGGTTCTGTCAGCGCGGTGATGCAGAGGATCAGGTTCTGTCAGCCAGGGGTGATGCTGGTCCGGTTCTGTCAGGCCAGACGATGCTGAGGATCCGGTTCTGTCAGCCAGGGTGATGCAGAGGATCCGGTTCTGTCCAGCCATCCGGATGCTGTGGATCGGTTCGCCGCCAGCCGTCAGCCCAGGGCGATGCTGAGGGATCGGTTCTGGGACCGCTTGTCAGCCAGGGCGATGCTGAGGATCAGGTTAGGTCCTGAGGTCAGCCAGGATGATGCAGAGGATCCATGAGGTCAGCCAGGGCGATGCTGAGGGATCCGGTTCCTGCAGAATGAT
>JAGHMJ010003700.1:7500-27500 GCA_018749465.1 Paracanthobrama guichenoti
CAGAGCCGAGGAGACTGTGCGGCTGTCATCACCGTGCCGGTGTGGATACGGTCATTGGGAATCACAGATTCTACTGTTTGAAAGACTGACCAACATAAGAATGTCATCTGAACAAGTACGCAGCTAACATCTACTTTTGTTCTGACCAACTAAGGAGAAAAAAGCATTGCAATAAATCGCGGTGATTAAATCTAACGCTTATCATATCACGTCAAACCGTGCTAATTATACTTTGTTAATGTTAACATCAGCATTGCGTGACTACATTTAATGTGTGTTAGGGCTACCTGTAGTTCAGTTTCTATTTCTGTGCGGTCTCATTTCTAATCGTCATATACCAGCACCCTCTCATAGCCAGCACAAAATAATTGATATTTACCATAATGCACATAGCAAAACGAGAACGGCACAATAAAGAAAACTCTGTAACTATGAATTAAGCAAACAAGTGCAATTTAACCATTTAAATGTCTTAGGCCAGTAGCTGTCCAGCAGAAAAGAAGCCGCTTCAAAACACAGAGTTCACTCCACCTTTCAAAAGCCCGTTTTATCCTTGTTTTCGCATGGCCCCGGTTCCAGGCTCTATTTTTTCTGCAGCCACTCCGAAGTCCGAAGTTTTTTGCATTTTACAGCGGGTGAATCTCCAGTTGTCACAGGTGATGGTCGTTTGAACCTTTCTGGATCCGCCATCAAATTGATAAGTTTAATTATATCAAGTGCTGTGAGAAAAGGCTATAAATCTCCACCTCCAGCATCCTCACACACGATGTAACCTACTAGCCGGGACTCCTCCTCTGTGTGTACAGGTGTGACGTAATGACGCAGAGATGTGCTCGAATTCCCCGCGGAAATCCACCAGTACCGCTGGAATTAAACACATTATTACAAGCTTACTGCTGTAAATCCAGCTACGGTAAGCAGATAGTTTTCAACACAGGCTGGTTATGTATTTGCTCAAATTTATTTTGGATATATATTTGGATATATATATTTGAAGTGATGAAAGTATTTATGTATATAGTATGTTAATGTTTTTGTTAATTATAATAACCCAGTTTGTGGGCGGGACCATCTGTTTGTGGGTGGGGCTATCTGTTTGTGGGCGGGGGTCATCTGTTTGTGGGTGGGACTATCTGTTTGTGGGTGGGGTTATCTGTTTGTGGGCGGGGTCATCTGTTTGTGGGCGGGGCCATCTGTTTGACTGACGCTGGAGAAACCTGTTTGAAAACAGTCATTATGGTTCATTTAGTGACAGAAACACACTTCAGTTGTGTAATACTCTGAGATCTCCGGTTTTTATTTATATATAAATCACGTGAGTTTGTGGGCGGGGCCATCTGTTTGTGGGCGGGGCCATCTGTTTGACTGACGCTGGAGAAACCTGTTTGAAAACAGTCGTTAGGTGTGTTGGACATCGGCTGCGGCTGGATGTAACCGATCGGTGAGAGTAGCCGCGTGCAGGCGGGGAGGAGCTGCAAACGGAGACGTGAAGTCGGACACTTTCTGCTTTCCATAGTGACACTCGTGCTGTGTTTGCATACTTTATCACAGCTGAAGTGAAATAAATGCAATATTTGTCAAATACACAGACGTTTCAGAGACATTGTCATTCAAAACTGCATGCACTGCTTAATGTAGCGTCTGTTTGTATAAGAATAAAGTTCAACATATAAGCCTACACTATCAATGAAGTGGGGTCTATGTTTTTTATCAGTTTTACTTTGATAAACATGACAATATAACATCGCGACTACATGAAAAGAGGTGTGTCGTCATCAGAGCTCGTGTAGCCGCTCTGTAGAAACTGCTCCGGCCGTATTAGCCGGCTGCTCTCGCGGTACTCTGTTAACATGCGTCACAGTCACGTGCCGTCGGCGCTGCCTCAAGACATCCGCCGATCGGTCTGCGCATCGCTGTATGAAGTCGAACAAGCCTAGTATGTTTCCTTTAGTGACAGAATCACACTTCAGTTGTGTGATACTCTGAGATCTCCGGTGTTTATTTATATATAAATGATGTGAGTCTGTGGGCGGGGCCATGTGTTTGTGGGTGGGACTTTTTGTTTGACTGACACTTGAGAAAGCAGTCATTATGTTCGGTTTAGTGACCACAGAAACACACTTGCTGTGAGATTTCAGGTGTGTTTGTCTGATAAAACGGTTCTCTTCTCCGGGTCTCTGTGGGATTCTCCTGGTTTGTTATTAAGCAGATGGTCTGTGCTGTTCCGTGAGATATCTGCGCTTCACTATCCGCTCTGACATTTCCACAGACGCGGGTGTGATCTGAATAGAGGTGTGCTATCACCTGTTCACGGTGCCGGGGTACGGGGAACACAAAGCGCCCGTCTCGTCCGTGAGAGGCTCGTCCTCGTGTCACGGCCCGGGTCACGGCAGAGACTCTCTGCGGCCGCCCTGATAAGCCGGAGGGCATGATGGGACGCGTCTGGCTGGAGAGGATGATAAAGGAGGAAGGACAAAAGCAGGCCTGAATCCATTTACCTCTTCACACAAGAGCCGAATAAACTCAGCTCTTTGAGCAGGGACTCCAACTCGAACGCATGACAGAAAAATCTTTTTATTTCAGTTTTAGCACGAAGCACATCAAGCTAAACTGAATGAAAGTGAGAGAGGTGTTCTTGTTAACTAGCTGAGATAAAATAACGGGAATCCTGCTCGATTACTGCCATTTTAATGTTAATTAATATTCATGAGCCAGTCAGATGAGATTTATAATAGAGATGAGTATAATGAGTTATAATCTGAAGGAATGGATCTGGTTTACAGTCAGTTCAGATGTGTTTGCGGTGTGAATGAAGACAAAGAGACGTGTTTGTCTGTGTGTGAATGGATTCCAGTCCTGAACAAAAGAGACTGGAGAATAATGTGTGTGATTTATGAGTGATATGAATATGTTTTAATGAGATGCTTCTCAATGCAGGCAGCACAAAGGCTTCTGGGATTGCGCACTTTTGTCCGACCGAGATCGATTGTGCTCAGATCAGCTCACTTGCGTTAGTAATTAATTCAGATTACAAAATCCATTCAAGCCACCAATAATATCTGACACGCGGGCCGCTTCCCATTGAGCAGGTTTGATTGTGGAATCTTTAATAAACGAGCCGCTTGTGTCCGGACCGAACGTCCTTCCCGCGTCCCTGGTTCCTCTTCCTGTCTGTCGCCCGGCCCGCAGGAAGAGGAACCGTGCGTTACGGCGGCTGTGGACACCGGATCTGATCAGCGAACAGCACAGCTGTCAATCACAGGGATGATTGACAGGCAGGGGTTATTGTCTGTGGTAATCCACGGTATATTGCATTTCATTTATCTCAGATTATATCACATAATTTACTGGCCTTTTATGCTAATTCATGACATGTGAGCTTTCTGAGCTGTATGTGTGTTATGAGTGAGCGAGACACACCTGAGGCTCAGCAGTGATTTAGACGTCTCTACAGGACAAACTCAACCGTGATCAATAGCAGAATGAGCAGACAGACGCGTCCGCAGGAAATACCTCCCCGCCTCAAAGACTCATGGGAAAACACTGTATCTGCATCCTCACAGCAGATCTGACACACCTGCAGGGGATTATGGGAGATGAACCAGCCCCACTACAGTACATATGGAGTTTCCTGCTCCAGTCTAGATCAGGGGTCTGGGGAAAGGGTATAAAAATACGCAAAAAACAACTAAAATTGATTAAAATAAAAAAATTCATAAAAAATTAACAAAATTGATCAAAATATATTTTTTAAAATAAATAACAAAATGATTTAATTTAAAATAAATACAATTTAAATAAATAAAATAACATTCATTAAAATATTTAAATAAAATAAATTAGTTTAAAAAAATTAATAAATACCAAAATGTATTAAGATACATGCATATATAAATAAAATTGTTTAAATAAATGGAAAAGTTGAATGAAATAAAATGTGATTTAAATAAATAAGTTTGATTAAAATAAATTAAAATTAGAAATTTAAATAAATTTAATTAAATATCAAAAAATTATAATAAATAAAAATATTAAATATTTTAAATAAATTCATTGATTAAAAAATACCAAAATGTATTAAGATAAAATAATAAGTAACATACATATGTAAATAAAATGATTTTTAAATAAATATAAAATGTGATTTAAATAAATACATCTGACCTGATGTGACGTAATTTTCCAAATAGATGTAATATTTTAAAGCTGTTAATTGGGCCTTTATAGATGTCAGCTTGGGATGCTCGTGTTAGTGGCTGCTGATGCAGACGGTCAGATGAAGTCACATGATGCGGAGCGGTTCAGCTGCTGTCAGTCTCCGGGATTTCAGTGTGTTGCATCACGTCTCTGCGCCGGGATCTGGTGAAGGTTTACCGGTTTAGCTCAAATCATGCCGTTATGGCACAAGATTGTCACGCTAGTTGCGGTGTACGAGTTGGGCTCTGTATTTGTGACGTCTCGTGGAAGTCGTATGAAGTGTGTAACAAGAAACAGACTAAACTACGAGTCATTTGTGACAAAACCAGTCATGAGGGCCAATTTTATTTAAATAAATAATCTTTCCATTGATGTGTGGTTTGTTAGGACAGGATCTGGCTGAGAAAATCTCCTTTAAAACACACGACGCGTGGCTGTGTTTGGGTGTGTGTCCGAGCTGATGAATGTATGGAGCAGATGTCTCGGCCGTGTGATGTTGGAGAGCGTTTGCTGGCGTGTTTCTGGCGCTGTAGATGAATCCTCCGGCTCTCGAGGGTTTCTCACGGGTTTCTCTCGTCTCAGACCCCGGTGACGGTCTCGGCTCTTGAGGCGTCTGTAGAGACACAGATCATGATGATCCAAACACCTCACACTGATCCGACTCCTGATGGGCGGTCAGTCCTCGTCTGTGTGTGTGTGTGTCTCGTGGACAGGTTACAGATGAGTGTGTGATGGATGGAGTTTGAGTTCATCACCGGAGGAGGATCTCTTTGTTTACATGCTGTAATTAGTTGTGCATTGTGGGTAATTAGTGCTCCGGTTTATTTCCTCCGGCTGAGTTAGTTTATCGCCATCAGAGGATCTTCAGGATCTGTTGTGTGTTTGTGGAGTAAACCGATTCCTAAAGACGTTTACTCGTGTCTGCATGCATGGTCTGTGAGAGTTTTGATGTATTATATCTACAGTGCTTGCATCTTTTAAACGTCACAGACCCTCAGATATGACCTTCCTCATGCGAGCGACCCATCCTAAGGTCTAAAATGCCAGCTTTATGTACTTTCATGTGACCCAATGTAGACTTATTTAAAGGTGCATTACCAAATTACAATATTATTTGAAAGATATTCTAATATTTATATTCTCTCTCATGTATTTGTTTATTTGAATCTATTTTATTTACTTATTTTAATTTGTATTATGTATTTATTAAATGTGTATTAATTTTATTATTTTAATATAATTTATTTTAATAAAATTTTCTTTGGTATAATTTTAATTACATTTTCTAGTTATTTTAAATTATTATTATTATTATTATTGTTATTATTATTATTATTATTATTTATATATTTCTATCTATTTTTATAGTTTACTTATTTATTTAAAATAATTTTATTTTTTATATAATTGTCAATATAATTTATTTATGTATTTACTCATTTTAATATAATTATGTATTATATTATAATTTAATTTGTATTATTTAATTATTTATGTTATTATATTATTATTTATGTATTATTTGTATTTATTTATTATTTATTTATTTAATTTAATATTTTTATTTTAACCATTTTACTGTATTATTTTTAATAATTATTAATTTTTTAATTGATTTATTGTATTTCTATTGTTTACTTATTTTATCATATTTTATTTATTTATTTATTTTAATATAATATTATGTATTTATTCATTCATTTATTTATTTAATCTAGTCATTTCTATTATTTATTTAATTATTTTCATGTCATTCATATTTATTTATTATTATTTTTATTTATTTAATATACTTTTATTTATTTTAATATTTTTATTATTTTATTTTAATGTCATTTTATTGTTTACATATTTATTGTAATATATTTTTATTATTAATTAATTTATTTTTATTAAAACATTTTATTGTTTGCTTTTTATTCTATTGTTTGCTTATTTTATTATATTATATTTTATTTATTTAGTTATTTTAATATAATATTATTTATTTATTTATTCAATTATTTATTTTAATAAGTGTGTGTGTGTGTGTGTGTGTGTGTGTATATATATATATATATATATATATATATATAATATATATTATTATTATTATTATTATTATTATTATTATTATTTCTTTTTCTTTTGCCTTCTATTGTAAGTGTTTCTCTTGCGGACCCCTGTTATATATGACGTGTGTTGTGAGTCCACCGCCGTGTTTCTGCACTCGTCTCTGTTTTCACGGTTAATCGTGCGCTCTGATTTCCCCGCGAGGATCTGCTGACAGACCGAGAGACGCAGGCGCTGATGAAAGAGAGAGAAGAATGAGACAGATGGACAGAAAGACGGAGGACAGCAGGTTTGTTGATGCCATGAGACGCTGGTGTTTGTTTGGGCTTCAGGCCGACTTCAGTGTAATGGAGGACGATATCTCTGACCCGAGGGCTTCACAGACACTCACTGCAGCTGATTGGGTTTCATTTAAGTCAAGCATCTAGTGCTGTTGAGGACAGAGGAAACTTCAGCAAACCACCCAAAAGACCCTAGCAACCACACATAGCAACACTGAAAACCCTCTTAGCAACAGCATAATGCCCTGACAACCACCCAGTGAGTTTTCAACAGGTAAACGGCACTCACAGGCTCTTCTGGAAATGAAAAACGTGAGTTTGGAATAGTGTACTAGCTCAATAGTGCAATCTGTACTTTATACCGTAACTACTTTCTCTGACTACTCATTATGCAATCATAAGCAATGCTTAGACAATGCTATTACATGCTATTGCTTAGACAATTTTCTGGGATGCAATCCCAGAAAATAGACAATGCTAGACTGGAATGCTAGCTTAAACTGCAGTCCAAACTGTACAGTTGAAGAATTATTGGCACCCCTGGTAAATATGATCAAAGATGGCTGTAAAAATAAATCTGCATTGTTTATCCTTTTGATCTTTTTGTCAGAAAAAATCACAAAAATCTAACCTTTCATTGAAGTAAAAGAATTGAAAGTCACAAAAAAAAAATTCTCCAAAACACATTAGCCGCAATTATTGGCACCCTTTTATTCAATGCTTTTTCAACATCCTTTTGCCAAGATAACAGCTCTGAGTCTTCTCCTGATGAGTTTAGAGATCAGAGCCCATTCCTCCATACAGAATCTCTCCAGATCCGTCAGATTCCCAGCTCTTCTCTTCAGTTTTCTGTAGATTCAAGATTCAAGAGTTTTATTTGTCACACACACAGTTATATACAGAATATACAACCGGCAGTGAAATGTAAACAGGTCCGCTCCATGGACAGTGCAAATTCAGTTAAAAACACAAGGAGGAAATTATAATAGAAATAGAATAAAAAAAAGTACTATCTATATATATATATATATGTCTATATCTGTAGAATTATAAAGAGAAAAGATCAAGAGAAAAAAAAGTAAAAAATAAGAATAAAGTGGAATAAAATAAGTGAAGTAGACTGTGCAGTGAGTAAACTGTAGACTTATAAATATGTGGTTAACAAATGTATAAGAGTATAATGTGCAAACAGGTTTATAACAGGTTGTTACACAGTAACAATGAGAACAGAAAGTGCAGTGCAATGTCAGTGTATCGATGTTTATCCTGACGTGAAGTCACGTGATGTTAAGTGACTGAGTTCAGGAGTCTGATGGCCTGGGGGAAGAAGCTCCTCCTGAGTCTCTCAGTTTTGGCCATCAGGCTTCGGAAGCGCTTACCAGATGACAGCAGCGTGAAATGAGGGTTTGCAGGGTGATTAGAGTCCTTGATGATCTTAGTAGCTCTACCTTTGCAGCGTTTGGTGTAGACGTCCTGCAGAGACGGGAGAGCTGACCCTGAGATGCGCTCGGATAAGCGCACGACTCTTTGCAGGGCTTTGCGGTCATGACTGGTGCTGTTCCCATACCACGCTGTGATGCACTGAGTTAATACACTTTCTATCGCCCCTAAATAGAAAGTTTTCAGGATAGCTGGTGAAACCCTGAATTTCCTCAGCTGGCGCAGGTGGTACAGTCTTTGCCTGGCTTTTTTCACCTGTGTCTGAATGTGAGCAGTCCAGGTCAGGTTCTCGGAGATGTTTACACCCAGGTACTTGAAGCTGCTCACTCTCTCTACTGGTGACCCGCTGATCATGAGGGGGGAGTATGTCCGTTGCTGTCTCTTCCTGAAGTCCTGAAGTCCACCTGTAGGGTTCAGGACCGAGAACTGGGACGCCCATGGCAGAAGCTTCATTCTGTGCTCAGTGACACATCTGTGTGTTGATTTGGATGTTTGCTTTGGATCGTTGTTCTGATGGAAGATCCCACCACGGCCCATTTTAAGATTTCTAGCAGAAGCCATCTTTTATCTGTTGGTATTTGCTAGAATCCATGATACCATGTGTCTGAAAAAGAAGTCCAGGACCTCCACCAAAAAAATAGGCCCACAACATTAAAGATCCACCTGTATTTAACCATGGGCATGGGCTTTATATCCCATCTGTTGTGTTTGCTGCCAAAAAGAAGACCACAGAACCAGATCCCGTCTGAAGCTCCAGTCGTGTCTGAACACTGTTAATGCTGGAGATTGTTTCTGGATGAGCGAGGAGAAACCCTCCCAAACAACATGTGGTGATGTAGGGGTTGTTTGATAATGTTTTTAGCCTTTCTGAGCCCAAGACTCAACTAATCTCTGTGATTCTCCATCTGTGATCTTGGAGAGTCTTTGTCCACTCAAACTCTCCTCCTCTCGTGCATTAGGACGATATTCACACACGCCAGATTCAGAACATCTTTAGTTGATTGAACTTCTTAATTGGTGGAAATGGGGATTTTCAGTGCTTTAGCTCTTTTCTTATTTTGTGAAGCTCAACAATCTTTTGCTGCACAACTATATTCTGTGCTTGTACTCATTGTGATGATGATTAAGGGAATGTGGCCTTTGTGTTTCCTCATATTTACAATAACATATAGTGACAATAACTGCGGCCAACGTGTTTTGGAGGAAAACATTTATTTCATAATGTGAGTTTCCCTAGCCTGGTCCTACCAGACTCAGTACATTTCATTTGTACAGAGAGTCTGGCCACTCTCCATTGACAAGCATTAACTTCCTTGAAGACGGGAACTCTGTTGAAGTCTATTGAAGTCTGAACTATTGGATCTGCCCAGAGCCACTCTGGAGCTGCCATAACCAATCGCTAATGTTTGGTTGTGACGTATATGTCATCTCATACTAGTGCACATCTATGTCATCGTTCTCAGCCACTCCCTCTGTTCGCTGATTGGACCAGTTAAAATTTGACCGGAGAAAACTAGAGAATATACCGCAATCCCAGACGGAGTACTGAAGGAAAATGAAAATTGACCGGAAGTACGTAGGAGGGCGGAGCCAGGCTAGAGTTTCCCCGCACTTTCATTTATTTTACTTCAGTGAAAGGTTAGATTTTTTTTTTTTTAAACGATACCGTTATCATTGTGTAAACTTTAAAAAAACTGAATCTGTGAGAACGGTGACGGCATGCATGTAAGCATTACGTGTTTAGTCTATAGGCGCGCTTGAATACGTATGTACGCAGGCACAAAGTTTTTCTTTCCAAAATGACCGCCAAATGACTTGTCTGGCATGCATAATACCGCATTTTTAGTTGTTTTTGCAGATCCATGTGAACGGGAATCATTTTGATAACGTCTTTATCTGTATAGAGGAAAAGGGAAGGAGGCCGTCATAGGGGAGAGTCTAGTTGGCACGCTCTCTGTTGACACTTCAGGGATGAGTTGGTCATGTCCAGGCGCAGGTCCACCATCTGATCTGGATACGGCCCGGATCCGGCTGACTGCAGTAAACCTCGGGATAAACAGAGAGACTAACATTAGCGTAGATGCCATTTTTCTTATGATGTAACGAGTACATCAGGTGTTATGGGAAGTGTTCCCGGTTCCGGCTGACCTAGTTAATGCAGCCTAACAATCATTTACTGATTTGAATAATAGAGATTGATAATGTTTTATGTGTAAGCCATAGTAAAGAGATATTAGGAAGACTGTTCCAGAGTTTAGGAGCTAAATAGGAAAATGATCGACCGCCTGCAGTTGATTTTGATATTCTAGGGATTATCAACTGGCCAGAGTTTTGAGACCGCAATAGACGTGATGGAGTATAATGTGTTAAGAGTTCGCTCAAGTACTGGGGAGCTAAACCATTTAGTGCTTTGTAAGTAATAAGCAAGATTTTAAAATGTATACGATGTTTAATAGGGAGCCAGTGCAGTGTTGACAGAACCGGGCTAATATGGTCATACTTCCTGGTTCTAGTAAGAGCTCGAGCTGCTGCGTTTTGGACCAGCTGGAGTTTGTTTATTAAGCGAGCAGGGCAACCACCCAGTAAAGCATTACAATAATCTAGCCTTGAGCTCATGAACGCATGAATTAACTGTTCAGCATTTTGCATCGAAAGGATGTGCCGTAATTTAGATATATTTTTAAGATGGTAGAATGCAGTTTTACAGATGTTAGAAACGTGATGAAAGATAGGTATCAAAGAGCACACCCAGGTTCCTATCTGACATCGAAGACTTGACAGAGCAGCCATCAAGAAAGATCAAACAGTAGTATGGTGTAATGTTATCATGTGACCCTATCATGTGCTGTCCAATCATAAACCTATAAATATGAAGTTATTTAGCAAATTTCGCATATTTAATTTATTTGATACATTCATCACATTATACAGAAAATGTGCATACTGTGCGCAGCAGCTGGAGCTCTATTTTTGCCGCTCACTAATTTTCACCTTATTGGGTGTTTTAAATGATTTCCTGTTTAGCTCCATCCATTGCTCTCTTTCAGTTTTAATCCAATCAAATCATCCTGCTGCCCTTTGATATTTCCCACTGAATATTAATTTTCACTTAAGAATATGTTGAATAATCGAAGTTAAATGTGCTGAATGTTTTCTGTAATCTCAGTATTCAGATGGCTGAGTGTGTTTGGTCCGAGGGTGTCAGGAGATGAATTGAAGCTGGAAATTGTTGAATTGGTGTAATGTGTGTGGATGCGGCGCTCCCGCAGAGCAGATTGGCTCCATTAGTGTGAGAAACAGCCGCCGGTGACGTTTAGAGCCGAGGTGAAGGTTTGCTGTGTAGCTGCTCATGTCGCCGTCTGAAAGAAAGGGACGGTCAGATTTCCCCGGTGGTCCGACTGCTGTTTTATATCCCGTACGGCTGACCCGTCTGTCAGGGAGTGATTTATGAACTCATAACGCCTGTACAGCCCCTACTCATATTTTAGCCTGACACTTATTATTGAAATGAGACATTTAGCCCGTGTGAACGGTAACAGAGAGCCGACGGGACACCGGTTATTCTCGTTCCCCTTCAGTGGCGGGAATTGCGTTTTTGGGAATTTAATGGCACTTCTCGGCTAAGTGCATGATTCCATATTGGATTGTTTCATGAAAATGTAAATTGATTCCCGGCACACAAAGGGCTGAGCCGATGTTTGGGGACCTTTCTTGTAGATCCTTCGGTGGGTTCTTCCTTTGGTGTGCATCTGTGGGATTTATTCAGCTGTTCTGTGGTCCAGTGGTAGATGAAGCAGGTCTCAGATCAGTTTGATGGATTCAGATTTAGTTTGATGCTCATTGGTCACAGTATATGAAATACTAATGCACTCACTGCGTTCAGCATCATTTAAAAGCCACTCATATGTACTTGAAAGATGAGAAGATGGAGAACGAGAGCAGAAAGGTTCAGAGACGAGGCGTCAAAACCATCTTTGTCTCCTTTATTTATGAACTGCTTGTTTAAAGTGGCTTTCAGTGTGTGTGTGTGTGTGTGTGTGTGTGTGTGTGTGTGTGTGTGTGTGTGTGAGAGAGAGAAAGGAAAGCTCTAGTCTTTCCAAGCGCATCTGCTGTAGATCCCTGTGCAAACAGACACAGACGCTCCTTCTCCAGCTTCATCTGCCGCCAGAATCACAGCAGCACATTCATAAGTATAAGTATAATATTAATATTTAAACCAAATTTAGGTTTTCCATATGGAGCCAGACAACATAAAGCGGGTCTACAAGTAGAACATTAAGATTGATTTACTATATGCACCTATATTCAAATTTTGCCCGATACCGATAATTCTTAATATTTGAAAGCCGATAACCGATATATTATTCTGAGATACGATTTTTTCCCTTTCCAATCATATATCAAACAATTCAAAACCGTCATGGCGAACAGCGAGCATCTGAAGCGTCTCAGCTGAAGGAAATAATACATTATTTATCGGCTTTAATATATTGGCCAAATGTTTCTTACTGGAACAATAACATTAAAAACAAGAACTGCAAGCAGTTTTACAGGGCCAAGTCCCTGAAGGGGCTGTAGTGCAATGCAGAGCTAGAAGAACAAAAACAGCAGAAATATAATGAAGAACAGTTTAGAAGTGCAGGTAGGATGAACTCAAAATGAACATGGTGGTGGCACTATAGAGTTGGTCTTGGATGCTCCAAATTTGGTCCAATTAGTATTCATGAACATCTCTACAACTGTGCCAAATTTCATCATGTTTCAGTGATAGGGCTGCCATAGACACAGCATAATAATGGTGAAGAAAACGAACAGATACAATAGGGGCTAAGCCGCTAATGAACATATGTCGGCCGATACCAATATTGTGGCTGATATATCATATGTGATTAAATTCCTCTTGTTTGTTACTTTTAAATTCTCTTATAATTCAGACTGGAATTCCTTGTGTGGTCAGATCAGTGTTTATGGAGATAAGGAGGGATGAACCTCTGTTGGTGTCATGTTTCCTCTAGGTTCCTCTCCTCATTAGCACTATCATCAGGACTGGTCTGAATGTGGCTGATGCTAATGGGCCGGCCGGCAGATGCCCACCGTGGCAGGAATAATTATTATTCCCATCCTCAATTGGGATTAATTGCTCCATCTGGCTCTCATTTAAACAATATGGCGGAAACTCCTCCAACACCTCTTTCTCCTTCCTTTAGCGTGGTTTCTTTTCATTCAGAGAATCATAAGAGGACAAGTGCAGCGCCGCTAATGCCTCAGATCTGCTCGTTTTTCTCCCAGCCTGTCATGATCCACGGGCGAGATAATTTATCTACCCACTATCCTTTGTTTTCCCACCTCTTTGCTCCATGATTCAGTTCCTCCACCAAAACAGAAACCACCATGTTATTTGACTAACTAATCATGATTATTTGCTGTTTGTAATTTCTGGTGTCTGTCCATTAATTTCCCTTCCCTACAGTCATTATGTTATCCGTGAGGCGCTGGAACAGCAGTATATACGGCTGTGTTGGTTTGACCATATTAGACTGTAAATGGTGAGATTCACTGGACTATTTCATCATGATTGTTCTCTCTGTGGGCCAATTACTGAGTTAAACGACGCCTCTCCTCATCTGTACATATGCAGAACAAACGCACGCTTCATTCACATTCAGTCAGCAAACACACGCTTGAGTCGCTCCAACAGTGAGCCTGATGAAAGCATCAATATTATATGACGTAAAAACCACGTCTCATCTGCATTGAAACAGTCTCCGTCCCAGCGGCGCGTGTTCATTGGTAATTTATAGCGTTAACAGAACGCTTGTAATTACTCTATTATTCAAAAAGCTGCTTTAACAAGGATTTTCTCTGATATATATACGATTTGCATGGGGATTTAGGTTGTATATTTGAATATTTGAAAATATATTTGAAAGCTTGAAATTATTATAAATGTATTACCTTTAAAGGTGAAGTACTTCATTTCTGCACCAAGAATGACAGTTTCAATCATGTTTCCTGCACACGCCCCCCCATCAGTCATTGGTCAGTTGGTCTAATAGCCCCGCCCCACTCTCACTCCATTGGTAATCGACAAAAATTGGAATCGGCCAAGAATATTGCAATCGATACATCTCTAATTTATCACCTTTTATTAATCGGCCAAATTTTCTTATCAGACCAATAAGAATAAAAATGAACATATATCGGCTGATGCCAATATGGTGGCCGATATATCATGGTGTTTCATTTCAGCACCAACAATGACATCTATCATTGGTCAGTCTGTCAGATAACCCCACCCCTCTCTCACTCCATTGGTTGATTCAGGAGTAGATCAGAATCAAAAAGTTTAGTTGTTATTTTCAGAGCTGTAAACTCATTTCTGAACTGTCAATATGAACTCTTTGAAGTGATCCAATAAAATATGCATGAATATAATCAGTACTCGAGATGGTCACAATCTTCTGATCGCTCTTCACTGTGATGGATTCAGACACTCTCATGTATGATTTACTTTAGATTGAGAGAGACACCGCTCCAGATCACATCTTAATGATGCTTTGAAAGGTTTCTCAGCGGTGGCCACCGGATGATATAAAGTGTGTCATTAATAGCCAATCAGTGTCCTGTGTGACTCAATCTGCTCAATTCATGCCATGAGAGTTTAATTACAGATTACTGATGAATAGACATGCAGTCACTCTGTTCTGGACTGTATCAGGCTGTGCTTGTGTGAATCAGTAAAGAAATAGTTACATAAATGCAAATATTTAGGCCTGAATTTAAGAATTATCCATTTGAATTGCAAGTTTTAATCAACTAATATTGTGATGCATATTTGTCTGTGTAATCCAAATGGATGGAAATTTTAAATGCGATTCAAATGTATAAATATACATTTCTTTCTTTTTTAAAGACATTTATCAGGATTGAGCTTTTTTCTGTACAGTGACACTTCATTTAAAAAGTGATATGTTTGCAATGAGGTCAGTGTGTGATTATAATTTCTCTCGGGTTACAGGTGAACGGGAGGGATCTGTCAAGAGCGAGCCATGAGGAGGCGGTTGAAGCTTTCCGTAGTGCCAAAGATCCCATCGTGGTGCAGGTGCTCCGGCGGACCCCTTTACCCCGGGGTCAGGGGTCATGCCAGGATGTCCAGGTGGTGGACGTGTGCACGCAGACGGAAATCACCTTCGAGCACATCATGGCTTTGGCCAAACTCCGTCCTGCCACACCACCCGTGCCGGACATCTGCCCGTTCCTCCTGTCGGACAGGTAAAAACTCATAACCACAAAAAAGCATCATGGGGTTTCCTCGACAACAGTGCAGAAATCTTTCCTAATTCTCTCTTTCTTGTTGTGGAGTTCATCTCTCAGGAGAACCAAAGCAGGAACAAGATAAAGTTTAGCATGAAGATTATCTGGGTTTCCCCCCTTGAGACGGAGGAACTGCAAAACAAGCTGTGCAGGGGATGCTGGGAAGTTAATTGAAAGTGTCTGAGGCGCAGAGAGGGTGTTAGGGAGGTAATTAATGCTGCACAATGGCCCATTGATAATTCATAGTCTAAAATTTGTCTCCTGCTCAAGATCCATGTTTTGTTTCTAAATTCCCTTCGGTGAGTTGTATGCTGATTTGAATTATTTGAATCCCTTTGTCCTACTAAAGAAAGGCGTCCAGGAATTCTTAGTGAATGTTGTTGCTGTAATGGTGCTTGGATGTATGAATTAGTAAATAATTTAGTCTCATCCGGACTGCCAGCTGCCTGACCTCAGCACCAGATTTTATTAGACCACCAGGGTTGTGCATTGAATGAATGCCTTTTAAATTTCAGATGGATGGATGGATAGTGCAATGGATGGATGGATGGATGGATGGGCTGACAGAGCGATGGATGGATGGATGGATGGATGGATGGACTGATAGATCAGTGGATGGATGGATGGACTGATAGATCAGTGGATGGATGGAGCAATGAATGGATGATGAAGGATGGATGGATGGATGGATGGATGGATGGATGGATGGATGGATGGATGGACTGATAGATCAGTGGATGGATGGAGCAATGAATGGATGGAAGGATAGTGCAATGGATGGATAGATGGTGGTGATGCAAGTAGAACGAATGAATGGAACGATAGAGCGATGATGGATGGATGGATGGATGGATGGATGGATAGAGCGATGGATGGATGGATGGATGGATGGAAGGGTGGATAATGGATGGATGGGTGGATGGATTGGTGGATGGCTGGATGAAAGGATGGATGGATGGATGGATGGATGGATGGGACATACTTCCAGATTTTGAATTGTCACCCATATCAATTCATATTCAGCATATTTAATATATGAACGTTTGATTTCCCAGAATGCATCATCTGTGTTGAATTTCAGTTCTGCAAATTCCTACTGCAGTGATTGTCCTCCACTGGACCTGAATCAAACGGGTTACTCGGATCAGATCAGGCCTCCTGTTGCTGCTGGTTTGGCGTCAGCTGCTCCATCAGAGTTGAGCTCGTTTTATAGACACAACAAATGTCATTCCCGCTGAGTCACAGAGCAGATCATAAACCCTCCTGATTGAACCAGAGAAACGGCACGTCTACAGATCTGAAACACACAGACGCTTGACACGCTAATGATCGATGATCAGAGAATATTCTACCACGAAATACAAAATAATAGAGATAACAGACACCTTGAGGGCAGCAGACATGATTTATGAAGATGAGTTAGACATGGGGCCGCTCTTTCGTCACATTATCAGCAGCTGCACATGACAGGAGCTTTATGAACACGCGTGTGCAGACACACAATTAAATTCTCATCTCTACTGAAGATGCATTGTGTGTGTTTGTGTCTCCGTCCGCTGACATCTGCAATCTCTGCTCTCATTCTTCACCAGTCTCTTGTGCTTCTCTGTATGCGTCTCAGAGGAAACCAAAATCTATGAGACGTTTTATATCATTTTATTGGTGCATGTCATGATGTAGTTTCTGGGAATTCAGAAACAAAGTGTTACTGTATTAAATATTTATGTGTTAATGTCTCTTTTTGATGAGTTCGATGAAGCACGTGCAGTTTGAAACATTTGTTAGCAGCTGTATTGTAGAGCACTACAGAAGTAAAGATGTGATATGTGCTTCCTCTCTCTGCAGTTGTCACTCTCTGCACACGATGGATCAGGAATACTTCGAGGGCAGCGAGTATCTCTCCAACATGGCGGCAGACGCAGAGAGGACCGATGACTTTGAGTATGAGGTGAGACTTTCTCCCATCTCTCTCCTCCATTAATAACTCATGACACGCCGTCCGTTATAATGGACCCGTCCCGATCCGAGGAGCCGTCCCGCCCGTAATAGAGTCTGAGTCTCTCCCGCGGGCGGCTGCTGACGGATGATGCTCACAACCGGAGACCGAGCACCACAGCTGATGGATCGCCCACCGCTGCCCACCTGACCCGACCGCGCTGATGATTTCACTGTTTTCAAGAGTTTTTCAGTCAACAAGACAGATCCATCTAGATGGATGGATGGATGGATTGATGGATGGATGGATAGTGTGATAGATAAATGGATGGATAGAGCGATAGATAAATGGATGAATGGATAAGAGCGATGGATGGATGGAGCAATAGATGGATGGATGGGTGGATAGTGGGATAGATAAATGGATGGATAGAGTGATAGATGGATGGATAGAGCGATAGATGGATGGATGGATGGATGGATGGATGGATGGATGGATGGATGGATGGATGGATAGAGCAATAGATGGATGGATGGGTGGATAGAGGGATAGATAAATGGATGGATGGATGGACGGATGGATGGATAGAGTGATAGATATATGAATGGATGGATGATGGATGGATGGATAGAGCGATAGATAAATGGATGGACGGATAAAACGATGGATGGATGGATAACGCGATGGATGGATGGATTAACCAATCGATATACGGATGGATGGATGGATACAGTGATGGATGGATGGATGGATGGATGGATGGATGGATGGATGGATGGATGGATGGATGGATGGATGGATGGATGGATGGATGGATGGATACAGTGATGGATGGATGGATGGATGGATGGATGGATGGATGGATGAACCAAAAGGATGGATGGCTGGATATAGTAATGGATGGATGGATTAACCAGTCGATATATGGATGGATGGCTGGATGAATGGATGGATAGACAGAGCAATAGATAGATGGATGGATAGATAGATGGGTAGGTGGGACATACTTCCAGATTTTGAATTGTCACCTATATAATTTCATATTTAGTTGCAATATTTTATCATATTTAATAAAGGAACCAGAGTGCATCACCCGTGTTGAATTTCAGTTCAGCATATTCCTATTGCAGTGATTGTCCTCCACTGGACCTGAATCAAACGGGTTACTCAGAGTTAAACATTTCACTGTTCAACAGTATCGAGACTCAATGTCTTCAGTCATTCTGCTCCTCCAGTAAATGAGTGTTTAGAAACACTGAGTGTGTTTTTTTCTAATAAACTATAGGCTGTTACTGCAATCCAAACGGCGGTTTGATGACTTTGTCCTGTTGAGTGGCTTCATTTATCACTGTCAGGTGATGACAGATTGACAGATGATGTCATCAACCTCCTCAACAGTGGATGATGAACTCAAACACACAATCACACTCCGGGCTCTATTTCTGAATCATTTTAGGGCAGAGGCATTGTGGGAAGGAGCAGGAGTGCTTCATTTGACTGTATTTTAACTGATATATGTAATACATAGATTTAATGCAACGTGAGTAGCGTTGTATAAAAGCTTCCTGCAAATGCATAAATGTAAATATATTAAGTAATTCTTTTCGTCCTGGTGCATGTGTTCGCTGAGGTCATGTTCTCCTCACGGGAGATTTGCGCGTGATCTCTGTCTGTACCCATTAACACAGAGCAAATGTAATATATTAGCCTGCGTCGCGCACACTTCATTCTCGAGCACTAATGCTATTACAGTCCGTGAGCTTGTGATTTCATGCTTGGGGAAGTAAACGCAGGACTGACTTACCGTCACTTAACACACGCCGGTAAAATATCCTCACAGCAGAGAGAGAGAGAGAGAGAGAGAGAGAGAGACAGAGAGAGAGACAGAGAGAGAGACAGAGAGAGAGACAGAGACAGAGAGAGAGACAGAGAGAGAGACAGAGAGAGAGACAGAGAGAGAGACAGAGAGAGAGACAGAGAGAGAGACAGAGAGAGAGAGACAGAGAGACAGAGAGAGAGAGAGAGAGAGAGACAGACAGAGAGAGAGACAGAGAGACAGAGAGAGAGAGAGACAGAGAGACAGAGACAGAGAGAGAGAGAGAGAGAGAGAGAGAGAGAGAGAGAGAGAGAGAGAGAGAGAGAGAGACAGAGAGAGAGAGAGACAGAGAGAGAGAGAGAGAGAGAGAGAGAGAGAGAGAGAGAGAGAGAGAGAGAGAGAGAGAGAGAGACAGAGAGACAGAGAGACAGAGAGACAGAGAGACAGAGAGAGAGAGAGAGAGAGAGAGAGAGAGAGAGAGAGAGAGAGAGAGAGAGCTCCGTGCACAGGAGTGATGCTCATTATTCACTTACAGAAACAATATATGTGACGGTCTGCCTGTGAGAAACACTCAGAGGAGAAGACATCACTCTGACTGGGTTTAGCTCATGTTGATTGTCACTGTATTTTTGTTTTCTTACATCATCAAAGATGACACGGTTACAGATTTTGACAAAGATTTTGAAGAATGTGATGTTTGCCCATTCAGAAGCTGCTGCCATGAAGCATGTTTGTTTAGTGGTTACCAAGGCGTTGCTATGTGGTTTCTAGGTTGTAATTGGTTGTTGCTAGGGAGTTGTTATGCAGTTGATATGGTGTTCTGGTTAATTGCTAGGGAGTTGCCATTTAGTTGCTATGCTGTTTTGGGTGGCTGCTAGGAAGTTGCTGTGGTGTTCTAGGCAGTTCCTTAGGAAGTAGCCATGCAATTGTTACAGTGCTCTGATTGGTTGCCATGGAGTTGTTA
>JAGHMJ010003700.1:35000-83150 GCA_018749465.1 Paracanthobrama guichenoti
AGACACAGACACACAGACACACACATACAGACACACACACACACACACACACACACACACACACACACACACACACACACACACACACACACACACACACACACACACACAGACACAGACACACACAGACACACACAGACACAGACACACACACAGACACACACACAGACACACACACAGACACACACACAGACACACACACACACACACAGACACACACACAGACACACACACAGACACACACACAGACACACACACAGACACACAGACACACACATACAGACACAGACACACACACACACACACACACACACAGACAGACAGACAGCTTGTGCTAAAGTTACCTAATGGGACCTTATTGTGTAGTTAGGGTCGAAAATTTTGGCCGATACCGATAATTCTTTACATTTGAAAGCCGATAACTGATATATTATTCTGAGATGCAAGTTTTTTCCTTTCCAATCATATCTCATGCATTTCAAAACCATCATGGCAAACATATGATGGCAAACGCAAAAATACGTTATTTATCGGCTTTAATATATCGGTCAAATGTACTTATTGGACCGATAATGATAACATAAAAAAATGTGCATATGTCGTCCGATACCGATATGGTGTCTAATACATCATGCATCACTATTTGAAGTGTTACCAAATTTCCTGAAAACACAATTTACGCTATATTTACTCCAGTAATTCACACACTCATATTTGTGCTTCATAATATGAATGTGACCTCGGGTCTCAACCCAGACAGCTCGTGTGAACTTTAACGGCTCTAATTAAACACATGAGGAATAGATGATGTTTGAGGCTCATCCGCTGTGTGTTTGTTGTGAAGAGGCCCGTCCGTCTGTCCGCTCGTCCGCTGAACGCTCCAGTTCATTACGCAGCGCACTCTCCAGAGAACATTACTTCCAATAATGTGTGTGATGTAGACGTCATAAAATGTGACACAAACATAATGCGTTTCTCACATCAGAGCCATAAAAGCACAATGAACAGCTGAGTGAGTTTAATGAAGAAATGAGCAGCTCATATTTCATTTCATAAGAACGAAATGTAGCCTATTTTTAGGACCATTACCATTTTTTCTGGTAAATTTTAATAGATTTTAAAATTACAGTGAAGCTAAAAATATTAATTACAGCACTATGAGAATTTTGGGTGAAATGTCCTTAATTTTCCTGAAAATGTTTATTATACAGCACTGAAAATCATTCTGCCAGAAATGATGCTCTTCCTCAGTGTTTCTGTCTTGTTTTCCAGCACAAATATCCATAAATCTCATTTACTGGAGAAGCAGAATGACTGAAGACATTAAGATATCAAAATTAAGTTTTTGCTTAGAACTTTAAAAAACATCCACTAATGGGGTCAGAAAAAATATCTAGTTTTTCCTTCAGCTTCTCCAGTAAATGTGTCTTGATTTAAGAATGTTTAGATAACAGGACAGAAACACTGAGGGAGAAGATCATTTTTTTTGCCGTTTATATTAGAGGTCAACCGATTCATCGGTTTTGCAGATTAATCGGCACCAATAGCTGATTGGTAGAACAATCGGTTATCTGCAAAATTCCGTAACGATAGTTTTTCCGGGTTGCGTCCGTTGCTGGAGCGGCTGAGAAGGGTGCGCTGTCATTACACAGTATGAGAGCTCTGAGAAGGGTCTGCTGGCGTTATATAGCACAAGAAACAAACGCTAATACTAATATCTATACTAATAGACAAAAAACATGTAAATCCGACCCAAATGTTGCATATATAAAACTTGTGACGTGAGAAAGCAAACTGTATCATCATGCAGCCGACATAAATATAAACAAATCAGATACACATTCGATTTCAATACATATTTTTCAGAAACAAATATCACCACATAATGTCGCAATGCATCGTAATGGTCATTTTCTTTACGCAGAATGTAACTACCCAGATAGCATACATATCCAGGCCTCATCTGGGCCATTCGTGATTCGTGATTTGCACGTGTTTGCTGAGATTCACCCACATCTGCTGTTTCAGGAGGAGCCGTGGCTGGATGATGAACACAGCGAGTTCTTAGAGGAGCTGAAGATGGAAATGCTGGAGGAACAGAGGAGAGAAGAGGAGGAGGAGATGAACAGAGCGGCCAGAGAGGAGGAAGAGAAGGTGAGAGAAAACAGAAAACATCTCATACTTTTATGGGGTTTGCGACTGATTTCCCAAAGAATCCACAGTGAAATGTGTTGAATACAAATGAATTATGCTCAACTGAGACATTCACATTGTTGAAAATAAATAAGCACATTCCTAACATTAGTAGCCTTTGGAAGGTTATGTTATTTTTAGTCCAGTGATCCTGTATCGCTCTTCTCTCCTCATCATCTCACTAACACACCAGTGGGCGGGGCAAAAGTTGCAATGATTGATTGACTGGCACATTATAGGCACATTCTCTTTTAATAAAAGCTGTTTTTGGACTAACAAGGAATTTTTCAGTTCTGAAACTTACAAAATATTCTTATAGTGGGATGACCTTATATGTCATTAACTTCATGACCGCTTTAAGTCTTCCTGGAAAACAAGACAAAAATACTGAGTAAGATAATTTTTTGCAGTGCATAGCTTGTGGTAGTGATTAAAGAATGATGGATGAACACTCTGAATGATTTGACCATTCAAACCAAAGCAGATAAACACGCATTGTTGTAATCCATTCCTACCGGCTCCCAAATGAACACAAAAACTGATTAATGAAGTCTCAGTAGATTTTGGTTTCGCTTGAATAATTCTCAATCAAAATCTTCCTGCAGGCCAGTGGAGCTGAAGAAGAAAACATCACAGCGTCCTGCTCCTACAATCACCAGAAGGTCAGTCCGCCGGACGGTTCGGAGAAGAATGTCCTCGCTCAGATCCAGAAGAGACTGTCGCGGTGTCTGCGGCAGCGGCGAGAGACTGCCGGTCACAGCCGCGAGGGCTCGGTGTCTGAACGCGGTCTGGAGAAGGACGTGCCCGAAGGAGACCGATATCAGCAGCTGCTGGAGCTCAAGTGTCAGATCCGCAACAGCGGCGAGTACGACCTCTTCTACACGCGCAGCAGCACCATTGAATGCAGCGGCGTCGAACATGAGCTCCGGCTGCTCAACGAGGAGCTGCGCAGCATCGAGCTGGAGTGCCAGAACATTATGCGGGCGCATCAGCAGCATCCGAAAGACCCGGCGAAGAAGCTTGCGGACATCAGCGAGCATCCGGAGAAGTCGGACAAAGACAGTTCGAGCGCGTACAACACAGCAGAGAGCTCACGCAGCACGCCGCTCGCGATGGACCGTTCGCCGGACCACAGGATAGTCAGCCTCACCAACCAAAAGAACCTCCGCGGCTCATCCATCAGGAGCGGCAGTCCCGACCACAGCAACCCTTCGGAGTCTCCCGCGGAAGACGAGGGATCCCTGAGGACTCGGATTGCCGCCTTATCGAGAGCCTCCAACGTCCACACGCGACAGTACCAGAGCTACATGCACCTGGTCCAGCAGCAGTCGGCCGTGGAGTTCGCCCATGATCTGCTGGGAATGAGCGGTCCGCAGGTACGAACTCTGAACTTTGCATTTGACTGTTTGCTCATTACAGTTTAGCTTTCATCACAAAAATGTTGTCAAAATTTTGAAATTAGCATTTGCCTGTTTGCTCATTAAAGTTTTGCTTTCATCCAAAAATAATTTTGTCTGATAAAACTTAAAATTGAAATTTGAACTTTGCATTCACCTGTTTGCTCAAAAGTTTTGCTTTCATCCTAAAAAAATTAAAATTAAAATTATTCCAATAAAATAAAATTAAAAACAGAATTTTGAACTTTGCATTCGCCCATTTGCTCAGGTCGCCCGGCCTTCTGAACCCAAGATGGAGTGGAAGGTGAAAGTCCGGAGCGACGGAACCAGGTACATCACCAAACGGCCAGTCCGAGATCGTCTACTCCGGGAGCGAGCCCTTAAAATCAAGGAGGAACGCAGCGGCGGCATGACGACCGATGATGACGCCATGAGCGAGATGAAGATGGGACGCTACTGGAGCAAGGAGGAGCGCAAACAGCATCTCCTGCGGGCCAAGGAGCAGCGGCGGCGACGGGAGTTCATGCAGCGGAGCCGCTTGGAAAGCCTGCGGGAGAATCCGCTCAGCAGCGGAGAGGGACGCAAGGAGGTGAGCATCATCGAACTCAGCCAGCGCAAGATGATGAAGAAGCGCAACAAGAAAATTCTGGACAACTGGATGACGATTCAGGAGTTGATGACGCACGGGGAGAAAGCGCCAGAAGCATCCAAAGTGCATAACGCCTTCCTGTCGGTTACAACTGTATAGATTCACATGCAAGTTCTCAATCTTTACCATTTACCCATGTGGTACGATCTACTTTTGCCTCGTTCAATGTGGCAATTTTTATGAGAAAAGACCAGAAGAATATTTTTCACACTTTGTTAATGTTTTCTAACCAATTAAACGTTTCATTACATTTTTTTACGATTTTTGTTACTGTAATATTTCAAGAAAGGTACCTAAAGGAATACTTCACTCAAAAATCGCTGTCCCTTATTCACCCCAAACCTGTATGACCTTCTAAGCCTCTGTGGATATGATGGAAACTAATATTTTAGGCTTTTTTTATTTTGCTCACAATAGTTTAAGAAATTTTCAAAATGTTGAACTTTGCATTCTCCCATTTGCTTAGTTAAGTTTATATATATATATATATAAAAAATTGTCCAATACATTTTTTCAAAATGTAGAATTTGCACTTTGCATTTGTCCATTTGATCACTAAAGTTTTGTTTTCGTCCAAAAAGTTCAGAAATCATTTGTTCATTTAAAGATTTGCTCTCGTCCAGTAAAACTTCAAAATGTTGAGCTTTGCATTCCCCGTTCACTCACTAAAGGTCTGCTTTCGTCCCCAAAAACTATTCAAATAAGAATTTCTCCCTTAATTTTGAGTTTGACCTTTGCGTTAGCCCGTTAACTCTCTAAAGTTTTGATTTTGCAGAAAAATGAAGAATAAATTGCTTCTTGTTTGCTCGTGAGCGTTTTCCATTTTTGGTGTTTTTTTGCGAGCAGACACAAAGTGTCTCCGGGGGAATGGAAAACTTTCACGAGAGAACACAAATGCATTTGAAATATAATTTCCTTTTCCTTCGTCTCATATGTTTTATAGGTGAATTATTCAGTTGTGTCCTTTCCTCATTTCCATAAAAAAGCATCATATTAACTTCATCAGTGACATTTAACCAATGAGGGGCCACGCTCAGGTTTGGGACAACATGAGGTCGAATTAACGATTATATTTTTAAGTGAATTATTCCCATGATGTTTTATTTGTCATTCCTCACAGGATCTGATGTATTTTTCAAATACTGTTTACATTTCAGCAAAATATGAATTATTGTGCAATCTCCTGCCTTTAATCAACCTTGCTGAGTCTGTTTTTCAGATGTTGTAGTATTTTTAATGTTTGATTTTTCAACTATCTGCACCAAACCAGCTCTCAATGACTCATAACCGGGCCAGCTCTACTTCTACCTCAGACATACATGCACGCTTCCCAAGACCCACATAAAACCAGCCAACGTTACTGTTTTCACTTCTTAAATAGTGCCCAATCTTGATTACATGACCAGCAACCGGACATGATTACTGGTGATCAGAGTACAGAGAGGAAACCTGCTGGTGATGTAGTTCTTCCTGATGTGAAATTAAAAGTGGGAAGTATCGGGTTGAATCCGTGCTTGGGTTATGATTTCTTCTTTGAGAGGTACCAGCGTAAATCTAAAAACACGCTTCCTCTGGTTTTAATGCTTCCTAGACAATACTGTAAGGTTTGCTGATCAGTTATGATCTAGTCCTGCTCAGTGGACTAATGTCCAAAAGCCATTTTAAGAGCTTTTTCATTTCGCACCGTCCGTCTGGACAAGGAACCAGTTTCAGTGGATTCAGTTTTTCCTCAGTCTGGGTTTGTTTCTGTTCATTTGGAGCAACGGTTGTACATTTGGATTGTAAAGTTCTGTATTGTTCTGGCTCAGTGTTCTTAGTCTGATTTGAATAACCTGTAGTCGTCTCTCTTGGCCAGGTGAATGTGTGGTCATTGTGATATTTTGACACTGAATAAATCTTTTCTTCAGAACGTCTCTCGTTAATCTAGCACACACTCACTCTTCCAGAGAGAGAACGCTTAGTGTATTGTAGTTCATGTTTGTAGCTTTGCACTAACCTAGCTTGAGTTCTCATAAAAGATGACAAAAACAAAGTCAATGCCATATTCATACATTTTTATTAATGAGTATTATCATTTGTGTGTGTGTGTGTGTGTGTGTGTGTGTGTGTGTGTGTGTGTGTGTGTGTGTTACAGTAACATGATTTTGTGATGGAAATGTTTACTAATTAAAATAACCACAATGCAAAAAGTCTTGGTCCAAAAATAGGATTCATCTGCTTTTTTCTCATTTGATTTTAGGGTGAAATATGAACCGGATATAGTCTTGGCACATTTCGTTAGACTGACCTCACAGCTGGTAAAGCACTACCACAAAAAGAAATCTACAGTCATCTGGACTAGTTTTTCTTGTTCAGAAGCTCAAGCACACGAGAGGTTAATAAGTCCCTGTCCAATCTCTCCAGTGACCTCCATTTCTTTCACTATGACTCCATTCACATCCATCAGGATCATTTCTACATCCTTCAGCTGAATTGTGTGGATTGTGTCCGAGTCGGTGAGGTGTAATTAAGGCGATTCAGTGACAGCGCTGGCATTTGTCACCAGCATCCACTGCATCAAACAGCAGAAATGTCAGGCAGATAACGCCACTCAACGCTCACCTCGTCCTCCCTTCAGTTAATCAACGGCGCTTCATCCACAACCTTCAGCGGCTCCTGAGAGGACAAAACTCCCTCTCATTACGAGACTCAAATCTCAGCCAGAGCGTCTTTAATAGACTGCACCGTATAATGAGTCTGGGGATGTCACTTCATATATTTATGGAGCAGATGATCTTTGATATGCTAATTGAAGTGCACGTTAATGGGTCTCCATGATGCCGGACGCCACATTATCTAGGCAGATTATCTGAGCTGATGTCTTCATCAAGCCAAGCGGAAGAACATCGAGTTTTATTATCTGAGCTCTGAGCACAGAATAAACTCATTCAGCAGATGTTTTAAATCAAGACTTCATACAAAAGAGAAGAATCTGTCATCATTATCTCCCGCTCATGTTGTTTTCTCTTCTGTGCATCACAAATGTGTGGAAGGCCAATTCTGACACAAGAAAAAGATTCATGTTTTGGTACAGTCAAAATTATGAAAAAAAGTCACAATTATGACAAAGTAAAATTTTTTACATAAAGACATGATTATGAGGTCAAAATTCTTACATAAATAGTTGAAATTATTAAATTATTAGAAAGTCATAATTTTGACGTTTTGAAGTTTCTATTGTCGTAATTTTAGAATTTTTGCCCATTTTGTAATTCAACATTACGACAGTTTATACTATTACATAAAAGTGAATTTATTCAATTATCATAAAGTCAAAATGGACAAAAATTCAACATTACGACAGTGTATACTATTACATAAAAGTGAATTTATTCAATTATCACAGGAAGTCAAAATGGACAAAAATTCAACATTACGACAGTGTATACTATTACATAAAAGTGAATTTATTCAATTATCACATAAAGTCAAAATGGACAAAAATTCAACATTACGACAGTGTATACTATTACATAAAAGTGAATTTATTCAATTATCACATAAAGTCAAAATGGACAAAAATTCAACATTACGACAGTGTATACTATTACATAAAAGTGAATTTATTCAATTATCACAGGAAGTCAAAATGGACAAAAATTCAACATTACGACAGTGTATACTATTACATAAAAGTGAATTTATTCAATTATCACATAAAGTCAAAATGGACAAAAATTCAACATTACGACAGTGTATACTATTACATAAAAGTGAATTTATTCAATTATCACAGGAAGTCAAAATGGACAAAAATTCAACATTACGACAGTGTATACTATTACATAAAAGTGAATTTATTCAATTATCACATGAAGTCAAAATGGACAAAAAATCAACATTACGACAGTGTATACTATTACATATAAAGTGAATTTATTCAATTATCTCAAATTGGACAAAAATTCAACATTACGACAGTTTATACTATTACATAAAAGTGAATTTATTCAATTATCTCAAATTGGACAAAAATTCAACATTACGACAGTGTATACTATTACATAAAAGTGAATTTATTCAATTATCTCAAAATGGACAAAAATTCAACATTACGACAGTTTATACTATTACATAAAAGTGAATTTATTCAATTATCTCAAAATGGACAAAAATTCAACATTACGACAGTTTATACTATTACATAAAAGTGAATTTATTCAATTATCTCAAAATGGACAAAAATTCAACATTACGACAGTTTATACTATTACATAAAAGTGAATTTATTCAATTATCACATAAAGTCAAAATGGACAAAAATTCAACATTACGACAGTGTATACTATTACATAAAAGTGAATTTATTCAATTATCTCAAAATGGACAAAAATTCAACATTACGACAGTGTATACTATTACATAAAAGTGAATTTATTCAATTATCACAAAGTCAAAATGGACAAAAATCCAAAATTACGACAGTGGATACTATTACATAAAAGTGAATTTATTCAATTATCACAGGAAGTCAAAATGGACAAAAATTCAACATTACGACAGTGTATACTATTACATAAAAGTGAATTTATTCAATTATCACATAAAGTCAAAATGGACAAAAATTCAAAATTACGACAGTGTATACTATTACATAAAAGTGAATTTATTCAATTATCTCAAAATGGACAAAAAATCAACATTACGACAGTGTATACTATTACATAAAAGTGAATTTATTCAATTATCACAGGAAGTCAAAATGGACAAAAATTCAACATTACGACAGTGTATACTATTACATAAAAGTGAATTTATTCAATTATCACAGGAAGTCAAAATGGACAAAAATTCAACATTACGACAGTGTATACTATTACATAAAAGTGAATTTATTCAATTATCTCAAATTGGACAAAAATTCAACATTACGACAGTTTATACTATTACATAAAAGTGAATTTATTCAATTATCTCAAATTGGACAAAAATTCAACATTACGACAGTGTATACTATTACATAAAAGTGAATTTATTCAATTATCACAGGAAGTCAAAATGGACAAAAATTCAACATTACGACAGTGTATACTATTACATAAAAGTGAATTTATTCAATTATCACAGGAAGTCAAAATGGACAAAAATTCAACATTACGACAGTGTATACTATTACATAAAAGTGAATTTATTCAATTATCACAAATTGGACAAAAATTCAACATTACGACAGTGTATACTATTACATAAAAGTGAATTTATTCAATTATCACAGGAAGTCAAAATGGACAAAAATTCAACATTACGACAGTGTATACTATTACATAAAAGTGAATTTATTCAATTATCACAGGAAGTCAAAATGGACAAAAATTCAACATTACGACAGTGTATACTATTACATAAAAGTGAATTTATTCAATTATCACACAAAAAGTCAAAATGGACAAAAATTCAACATTACGACAGTGTATACTATTACATAAAAGTGAATTTATTCAATTATCACAGGAAGTCAAAATGGACAAAAATTCAACATTACGACAGTGTATACTATTACATAAAAGTGAATTTATTCAATTATCACATGAAGTCAAAATGGACAAAATTCAACATTACGACAGTGTATACTATTACATAAAAGTGAATTTATTCAATTATCTCAAATTGGACAAAAATTCAACATTACGACAGTTTATACTATTACATAAAAGTGAATTTATTCAATTATCTCAAAATGGACAAAAATTCAACATTACGACAGTGTATACTATTACATAAAAGTGAATTTATTCAATTATCTCAAAATGGACAAAAATTCAACATTACGACAGTTTATACTATTACATAAAAGTGAATTTATTCAATTATCTCAAAATGGACAAAATTCAACAGACAGTGTATACTATTACATAAAAGTGAATTTATTCAATTATCTCAAAATGGACAAAAATTCAACATTACGACAGTGTATACTATTACATAAAAGTGAATTTATTCAATTATCACATAAAGTCAAAATGGACAAAAATTCAAAATTACGACAGTGTATACTATTACATAAAAGTGAATTTATTCAATTATCTCAAAATGGACAAAAATTCAACATTACGACAGTGTATACTATTACATAAAAGTGAATTTATTCAATTATCACATGAAGTCAAAATGGACAAAAATTCAAAATTACGACAGTGTATACTATTACATAAAAGTGAATTTATTCAATTATCACAGGAAGTCAAAATGGACAAAAATTCAACATTACGACAGTGTATACTATTACATAAAAGTGAATTTATTCAATTATCACATAAAGTCAAAATGGACAAAAATTCAAAATTACGACAGTGTATACTATTACATAAAAGTGAATTTATTCAATTATCTCAAAATGGACAAAAATTCAACATTACGACAGTGTATACTATTACATAAAAGTGAATTTATTCAATTATCACAGGAAGTCAAAATGGACAAAAATTCAACATTACGACAGTGTATACTATTACATAAAAGTGAATTTATTCAATTATCACAGGAAGTCAAAATGGACAAAAATTCAACATTACGACAGTGTATACTATTACATAAAAGTGAATTTATTCAATATATCAAATGGACAAAAATTCAACATTACGACAGTTTATACTATTACATAAAAGTGAATTTATTCAATTATCTCAAATTGGACAAAAATTCAACATTACTGACAGTGTATACTATTACATAAAAGTGAATTTATTCAATTATCACAGGAAGTCAAAATGGACAAAAATTCAACATTACGACAGTGTATACTATTACATAAAAGTGAATTTATTCAATTATCACAGGAAGTCAAAATGGACAAAAATTCAACATTACGACAGTGTATACTATTACATAAAAGTGAATTTATTCAATTATCACAAATTGGACAAAAATTCAACATTACGACAGTGTATACTATTACATAAAAGTGAATTTATTCAATTATCAGGAAGTCAAATTGGACAAAAATTCAACATTACGACAGTGTATACTATTACATAAAAGTGAATTTATTCAATTATCACAGGAAGTCAAAATGGACAAAAATTCAACATTACGACAGTGTATACTATTACATAAAAGTGAATTTATTCAATTATCTCAAATTGGACAAAAATTCAACATTACGACAGTGTATACTATTACATAAAAGTGAATTTATTCAATTATCTCAAATTGGACAAAAATTCAAAATTACGACAGTGTATACTATTACATAAAAGTGAATTTATTCAATTATCTCAAATTGGACAAAAATTCAACATTACGACAGTGTATACTATTACATAAAAGTGAATTTATTCAATTATCACAGGAAGTCAAAATGGACAAAAATTCAACATTACGACAGTGTATACTATTACATAAAAGTGAATTTATTCAATTATCTCAAATTGGACAAAAATTCAACATTACGACAGTTTATACTATTACATAAAAGTGAATTTATTCAATTATCAGGAAGTCAAAATGGACAAAAATTCAACATTACGACAGTGTATACTATTACATAAAGTGAATTTATTCAATTATCTCAAAATGGACAAAATTCAACATTACGACAGTGTATACTATTACATAAAAGTGAATTTATTCAATTATCTCAAAATGGACAAAAATTCAACATTACGACAGTGTATACTATTACATAAAAGTGAATTTATTCAATTATCACATGAAGTCAAAATGGACAAAAATTCAACATTACGACAGTGTATACTATTACATAAAAGTGAATTTATTCAATTATCTCAAATTGGACAAAAATTCAACATCACGACAGTGTATACTATTACATAAAAGTGAATTTATTCAATTATCTCAAATTGGACAAAAATTCAACATTACGACAGTGTATACTATTACATAAAAGTGAATTTATTCAATTATCACAGGAAGTCAAAATGGACAAAAATTCAACATTACGACAGTGTATACTATTACATAAAAGTGAATTTATTCAATTATCACATGAAGTCAAAATGGACAAAAATTCAACATTACGACAGTGTATACTATTACATAAAAGTGAATTTATTCAATTATCTCAAAATGGACAAAAATTCAAAATTACGACAGTGTATACTATTACATAAAAGTGAATTTATTCAATTATCTCAAAATGGACAAAAATTCAACATTACGACAGTGTATACTATTACATAAAAGTGAATTTATTCAATTATCTCAAAATGGACAAAAATTCAAAATTACGACAGTGTATACTATTACATAAAAGTGAATTTATTCAATTATCTCAAAATGGACAAAAATTCAACATTACGACAGTGTATACTATTACATAAAAGTGAATTTATTCAATTATCACATGAAGTCAAAATGGACAAAAATTCAACATTACGACAGTGTATACTATTACATAAAAGTGAATTTATTCAATTATCTCAAATTGGACAAAAATTCAACATTACGACAGTGTATACTATTACATAAAAGTGAATTTATTCAATTATCACAGGAAGTCAAAATGGACAAAAATTCAACATTACGACAGTGTATACTATTACATAAAAGTGAATTTATTCAATTATCTGAAGTCAAAATGGACAAAAATTCAACATTACGACAGTGTATACTATTACATAAAGTGAATTTATTCAATTATCACAGGAAGTCAAAATGGACAAAAATTCAACATTACGACAGTGTATACTATTACATAAAAGTGAATTTATTCAATTATCTCAAAATGGACAAAAATTCAACATTACGACAGTGTATACTATTACATAAAAGTGAATTTATTCAATTATCATGAAGTCAAAATGGACAAAAATTCAAAATTACGACAGTGTATACTATTACATAAAAGTGAATTTATTCAATTATCACATGAAGTCAAAATGGACAAAAATTCAACATTACGACAGTGTATACTATTACATAAAAGTGAATTTATTCAATTATCACATAAAATAAAATTGGACAAAAATTCAACATTACGACAGTGTATACTATTACATAAAAGTGAATTTATTCAATTATCACATAAAATAAAATTGGACAAAAATTCTAAATTACGACAGTGTATACTATTACATAAAAGTGAATTTATTCAATTATCACATGAAGTCAAAATGGACAAAAATTCAAAATTACGACAGTGTATACTATTACATAAAAGTGAATTTATTCAATTATCTCAAAATGGACAAAAATTCAAAATTACGACAGTGTATACTATTACATAAAAGTGAATTTATTCAATTATCTCAAAATGGACAAAAATTCAAAATTACGACAGTGTATACTATTACATAAAAGTGAATTTATTCAATTATCTCAAAATGGACAAAAATTCAAAATTACGACAGTGTATACTATTACATAAAAGTGAATTTATTCAATTATCACAGGAAGTCAAAATGGACAAAAATTCAACATTACGACAGTGTATACTATTACATAAAAGTGAATTTATTCAATTATCTCAAAATGGACAAAAATTCAACATTACGACAGTGTATACTATTACATAAAAGTGAATTTATTCAATTATCACAGGAAGTCAAAATGGACAAAAATTCAACATTACGACAGTGTATACTATTACATAAAAGTGAATTTATTCAATTATCACAGGAAGTCAAAATGGACAAAAATTCAACATTACGACAGTGTATACTATTACATAAAAGTGAATTTATTCAATTATCTCAAAATGGACAAAAATTCAACATTACGACAGTGTATACTATTACATAAAAGTGAATTTATTCAATTATCACATGAAGTCAAAATGGACAAAAATTCAAAATTACGACAGTGTATACTATTACATAAAAGTGAATTTATTCAATTATCACATAAAATCAAATTGGACAAAAATTCAACATCACGACAGTGGATACTATTACATAAAAGTGAATTTATTCAATTATCACATAAAATAAAATTGGACAAAAATTCAACATTACGACAGTGTATACTATTACATAAAAGTGAATTTATTCAATTATCACATGAAGTCAAAATGGACAAAAATTCAAAATTACGACAGTGTATACTATTACATAAAAGTGAATTTATTCAATTATCTCAAAATGGACAAAAATTCAAAATTACGACAGTGTATACTATTACATAAAAGTGAATTTATTCAATTATCACAAAGTCAAAATGGACAAAAATTCAAAATTACGACAGTGTATACTATTACATAAAAGTGAATTTATTCAATTATCTCAAAATGGACAAAAATTCAAAATTACGACAGTGTATACTATTACATAAAAGTGAATTTATTCAATTATCACATAAAGTCAAAATGGACAAAAATTCAAAATTACGACAGTGTATACTATTACATAAAAGTGAATTTATTCAATTATCACATAAAGTCAAAATGGACAAAAATTCAAAATTACGACAGTGTATACTATTACATAAAAGTGAATTTATTCAATTATCACATAAAGTCAAAATGGACAAAAATTCAAAATTACGACAGTGTATACTATTACATAAAAGTGAATTTATTCAATTATCACATAAAGTCAAAATGGACAAAAATTCAAAATTACGACAGTGTATACTATTACATAAAAGTGAATTTATTCAATTATCTCAAAATGGACAAAAATCCAAAATTACGACAGTGTATACTATTACATAAAAGTGAATTTATTCAATTATCTCAAAATGGACAAAAATTCAAAATTACGACAGTGTATACTATTACATAAAAGTGAATTTATTCAATTATCACAAAGTCAAAATGGACAAAAATTCAAAATTACGACAGTGTATACTATTACATAAAAGTGAATTTATTCAATTATCACAGGAAGTCAAAATGGAAAAATTCAACATTACGACAGTGTATACTATTACATAAAAGTGAATTTATTCAATTATCTCAAAATGGACAAAAATTCAACATTACGACAGTGTATACTATTACATAAAAGTGAATTTATTCAATTATCACATAAAGTCAAAATGGACAAAAATTCAACATTACGACAGTGTATACTATTACATAAAAGTGAATTTATTCAATTATCACATGAAGTCAAAATGGACAAAAATTCAAAATTACGACAGTGTATACTATTACATAAAAGTGAATTTATTCAATTATCATATAAAATAAAATGGACAAAAATTCAACATTACGACAGTGTATACTATTACATAAAAGTGAATTTATTCAATTATCACATAAAGTCAAAATAGACAAAAATTCAAAATTACGACAGTGTATACTATTACATAAAAGTGGATTTATTCAATTATCACATGAAGTCAAAATGGACAAAAATTCAAAATTACGACAGTGTATACTATTACATAAAAGTGAATTTATTCAATTATCACATGAAGTCAAAATGGACAAAAATTCAAAATTACGACAGTGTATACTATTACATAAAAGTGAATTTATTCAATTATCATATAAAATAAAATTGGACAAAAATTCAACATTACGACAGTGTATACTATTACATAAAAGTGAATTTATTCAATTATCACATAAAATAAAATTGGACAAAAATTCAACATTACGACAGTGGATACTATTACATAAAAGTGAATTTATTCAATTATCACATAAAATCAAAATGGACAAAAATTCAAAATTACGACAGTGTATACTATTACATAAAAGTGAATTTATTCAATTATCACATGAAGTCAAAATGGACAAAAATTCAAAATTACGACAGTGTATACTATTACATAAAAGTGAATTTATTCAATTATCACATGAAGTCAAAATGGACAAAAATTCAAAATTACGACAGTGTATACTATTACATAAAAGTGAATTTATTCAATTATCTCAAAATGGACAAAAATTCAAAATTACGACAGTGTATGCTATTACATAAAAGTGAATTTATTCAATTATCACATAAAGTCAAAATGGACAAAAATTCAAAATTACGACAGTGTATACTATTACATAAAAGTGAATTTATTCAATTATCACATAAAGTCAAAATGGACAAAAATTCAAAATTACGACAGTGTATACTATTACATAAAAGTGAATTTATTCAATTATCACATAAAGTCAAAATGGACAAAAATTCAAAATTACGACAGTGTATACTATTACATAAAAGTGAATTTATTCAATTATCACATAAAATAAAAATGGACAAAAATTCAAAATTACGACAGTGTATACTATTACATAAAAGTGAATTTATTCAATTATCTCAAAATGGACAAAAATCCAAAATTACGACAGTTTATACTATTACATAAAAGTGAATTTATTAAATTATCTCAAAATGGACAAAAATTCAACATTACGACAGTGTATACTATTACATAAAAGTGAATTTATTCAATTATCACATGAAGTCAAAATGGACAAAAATTCAAAATTACGACAGTGTATACTATTACATAAAAGTGAATTTATTCAATTATCACATGAAGTCAAAATGGACAAAAATTCAAAATTACGACAGTGTATACTATTACATAAAAGTGAATTTATTCAATTATCTCAAAATGGACAAAAATTCAAAATTACGACAGTGTATACTATTACATAAAAGTGAATTTATTCAATTATCACAGGAAGTCAAAATGGACAAAAATTCAAAATTACGACAGTGTATACTATTACATAAAAGTGAATTTATTCAATTATCTCAAAATGGACAAAAATTCAAAATTACGACAGTGTATGCTATTACATAAAAGTGAATTTATTCAATTATCACAAAGTCAAAATGGACAAAAATTCAAAATTACGACAGTGTATACTATTACATAAAAGTGAATTTATTCAATTATCACATAAAGTCAAAATGGACAAAAATTCTAAATTATGACAGTGGATACTATTACATAAAAGTGAATTTATTCAATTATCACATAAAGTCAAAATGGACAAAAATTCAAAATTACGACAGTGTATACTATTACATAAAAGTGAATTTATTCAATTATCACATAAAGTCAAAATGGACAAAAATTCAAAATTACGACAGTGTATACTATTACATAAAAGTGAATTTATTCAATTATCACATAAAGTCAAAATGGACAAAAATTCAAAATTACGACAGTGTATACTATTACATAAAAGTGAATTTATTCAATTATCACATAAAGTCAAAATGGACAAAAATTCAAAATTACGACAGTGTATACTATTACATAAAAGTGAATTTATTCAATTATCTCAAAATGGACAAAAATTCAAAATTACGACAGTGTATACTATTACATAAAAGTGAATTTATTCAATTATCTCAAAATGGACAAAAATTCAACATTACGACAGTGTATACTATTACATAAAAGTGAATTTATTCAATTATCTCAAAATGGACAAAAAAAAATTGACAGTGTTATTCATAAAATGAATTTATTCAATTATCACAAAGTCAAAATGGACAAAAATTCAAAATTACGACAGTGTATACTATTACATAAAAGTGAATTTATTCAATTATCACAGGAAGTCAAAATGGACAAAAATTCAACATTACGACAGTGTATACTATTACATAAAAGTGAATTTATTCAATTATCACAGGAATGGACAAAAATTCAACATTACGACAGTGTATACTATTACATAAAATGGATTCAAAATTCAAAATGGACAAAAATTCAACAGTACGACAGTGTATACTATTACATAAAAGTGAATTTATTCAATTATCACAGGAAGTCAAAATGGACAAAAATTCAAAATTACGACAGTGTATACTATTACATAAAAGTGAATTTATTCAATTATCACAGGAAGTCAAAATGGACAAAAATTCAACATTACGACAGTGTATACTATTACATAAAAGTGAATTTATTCAATTATCACAGGAAGTCAAAATGGACAAAAATTCAAAATTACGACAGTGTATACTATTACATAAAAGTGAATTTATTCAATTATCACAGGAAGTCAAAATGGACAAAAATTCAAAATTACGACAGTGTATACTATTACATAAAAGTGAATTTATTCAATTATCACAGGAAGTCAAAATGGACAAAAATTCAACATTACGACAGTGTATACTATTACATAAAAGTGAATTTATTCAATTATCTCAAAATGGACAAAAATTCAAAATTACGACAGGGTATACTATTACATAAAAGTGAATTTATTCAATTATCACATAAAAGTCAAAATGGACAAAAATTCAAAATTACGACAGTGTATACTATTACATAAAAGTGAATTTATTCAATTATCACAGGAAGTCAAAATGGACAAAAATTCAAAATTACGACAGTGTATACTATTACATAAAAGTGAATTTATTCAATTATCACATAAAATAAAAATGGACAAAAATTCAACATTACGACAGTGTATACTATTACATAAAAGTGAATTTATTCAATTATCACATAAAATCAAAATGGACAAAAATTCAAAATTACGACAGTGTATACTATTACATAAAAGTGAATTTATTCAATTATCACATAAAGTCAAAATGGACAAAAATTCAAAATTACGACAGTGTATACTATTACATAAAAGTGAATTTATTCAAATTCAAAATCAAAAATTCATTACGAAGTGTATCTATTACATGGACAAAAATTCAAAATTACGACAGTGTATACTATTACATAAAAGTGAATTTATTCAATTATCTCAAAATGGACAAAAATTCAAAATTACGACAGTGTATACTATTACATAAAAGTGAATTTATTCAATTATCACATGAAGTCAAAATGGACAAAAATTCAAAATTACGACAGTGTATACTATTACATAAAAGTGAATTTATTCAATTATCTCAAAATGGACAAAAATTCAAAATTACGACAGTGTATACTATTACATAAAAGTGAATTTATTCAATTATCACAGGAAGTCAAAATGGACAAAAATTCAACATTACGACAGTGTATACTATTACATAAAAGTGAATTTATTCAATTAAAAATGGACAAAAATTCAACATTACGACAGTGTATACTATTACATAAAAGTGAATTTATTCAATTATCACAGGAAGTCAAAATGGACAAAAATTCAACATTACGACAGTGTATACTATTACATAAAAGTGAATTTATTCAATTATCTCAAAATGGACAAAAATTCAACATTACGAAGTGTATACTATTACATAAAAGTGAATTTATTCAATTATTCAAAATGGACAAAAATTCAAAATTACGACAGTGTATACTATTACATAAAAGTGAATTTATTCAATTATCACATGAAGTCAAAATGGACAAAAATTCAAAATTACGACAGTGTATACTATTACATAAAAGTGAATTTATTCAATTATCACATAAAATCAAAATGGACAAAAATTCAACATTACGACAGTGTATACTATTACATAAAAGTGAATTTATTCAATTATCACATAAAGTCAAAATGGACAAAAATTCAAAATTACGACAGTGTATACTATTACATAAAAGTGAATTTATTCAATTATCACAGGAAGTCAAAATGGACAAAAATTCAACATTACGACAGTGTATACTATTACATAAAAGTGAATTTATTCAATTATCTCAAAATGGACAAAAATTCAAAATTACGACAGTGTATACTATTACATAAAAGTGAATTTATTCAATTATACGACAGTGTATCATAAAATGGACAAAATTCAAAATTCAAAATTACGACAGTGTATGCTATTACATAAAAGTGAATTTATTCAATTATCACAAAGTCAAAATGGACAAAAATTCAAAATTACGACAGTGTATACTATTACATAAAAGTGAATTTATTCAATTATCTCAAAATGGACAAAAATTCAACATTACGACAGTGTATACTATTACATAAAAGTGAATTTATTCAATTATCACAGGAAGTCAAAATGGACAAAAATTCAACATTACGACAGTGTATACTATTACATAAAAGTGAATTTATTCAATTATCACAGGAAGTCAAAATGGACAAAAATTCAACATTACGACAGTGTATACTATTACATAAAAGTGAATTTATTCAATTATCTCAAAATGGACAAAAATTCAACATTACGACAGTGTATACTATTACATAAAAGTGAATTTATTCAATTATCACATGAAGTCAAAATAGACAAAAATTCAAAATTACGACAGTGTATACTATTACATAAAAGTGAATTTATTCAATTATCACATGAAGTCAAAATGGACAAAAATTCAAAATTACGACAGTGTATACTATTACATAAAAGTGAATTTATTCAATTATCACATGAAGTCAAAATGGACAAAAATTCAAAATTACGACAGTGTATACTATTACATAAAAGTGAATTTATTCAATTATCATATAAAATAAAATTGGACAAAAATTCAACATCACGACAGTGTATACTATTACATAAAAGTGAATTTATTCAATTATCACATAAAATAAAATTGGACAAAAATTCAACATCACGACAGTGTATACTATTACATAAAAGTGAATTTATTCAATTATCACATAAAATCAAAATGGACAAAAATTCTAAATTACGACAGTGTATACTATTACATAAAAGTGAATTTATTCAATTATCACATGAAGTCAAAATGGACAAAAATTCAAAATTACGACAGTGTATACTATTACATAAAAGTGAATTTATTCAATTATCTCAAAATGGACAAAAATTCAAAATTACGACAGTGTATGCTATTACATAAAAGTGAATTTATTCAATTATCACAAAGTCAAAATGGACAAAAATTCAAAATTACGACAGTGTATACTATTACATAAAAGTGAATTTATTCAATTATCTCAAAATGGACAAAAATTCAAAATTACGACAGTGTATACTATTACATAAAAGTGAATTTATTCAATTATCACATAAAGTCAAAATGGACAAAAATTCAAAATTACGACAGTGTATACTATTACATAAAAGTGAATTTATTCAATTATCACATAAAGTCAAAATGGACAAAAATTCAAAATTACGACAGTGTATACTATTACATAAAAGTGAATTTATTCAATTATCACATAAAGTCAAAATGGACAAAAATTCAAAATTACGACAGTGTATACTATTACATAAAAGTGAATTTATTCAATTATCACATAAAGTCAAAATGGACAAAAATTCAAAATTACGACAGTGTATACTATTACATAAAAGTGAATTTATTCAATTATCTCAAAATGGACAAAAATCCAAAATTACGACAGTGTATACTATTACATAAAAGTGAATTTATTCAATTATCTCAAAATGGACAAAAATTCAAAATTACGACAGTGTATGCTATTACATAAAAGTGAATTTATTCAATTATCACAAGTCAAAATGGACAAAAATTCAAAATTACGACAGTGTATACTATTACAAAAGTGGACAAAATGGACAAAAATTCAAAATTACGACAGTGTATACTATTACATAAAAGTGAATTTATTCAATTATCTCAAAATGGACAAAAATTCAAAATTACGACAGTGTATACTATTACATAAAAGTGAATTTATTCAATTATCACATAAAGTCAAAATGGACAAAAATTCAAAATTACGACAGTGTATACTATTACATAAAAGTGAATTTATTCAATTATCACATGAAGTCAAAATGGACAAAAATTCAAAATTACGACAGTGTATACTATTACATAAAAGTGAATTTATTCAATTATCATATAAAATAAAATTGGACAAAAATTCAACATTACGACAGTGTATACTATTACATAAAAGTGAATTTATTCAATTATCACATAAAGTCAAAATGGACAAAAATTCAAAATTACGACAGTGTATACTATTACATAAAAGTGAATTTATTCAATTATCACATGAAGTCAAAATGGACAAAAATTCAAAATTACGACAGTGTATACTATTACATAAAAGTGAATTTATTCAATTATCACATGAAGTCAAAATGGACAAAAATTCAAAATTACGACAGTGTATACTATTACATAAAAGTGAATTTATTCAATTATCTCATAAAATAAAATTGGACAAAAATTCAACATTACGACAGTGTATACTATTACATAAAAGTGAATTTATTCAATTATCTCAAAATGGACAAAAATTCAACATTACGACAGTGTATACTATTACATAAAAGTGAATTTATTCAATTATCACATAAAGTAAAAATGGACAAAAATTCAAAATTACGACAGTGTATACTATTACATAAAAGTGAATTTATTCAATTATCACATGAAGTCAAAATGGACAAAAATTCAAAATTACGACAGTGTATACTATTACATAAAAGTGAATTTATTCAATTATCACATGAAGTCAAAATGGACAAAAATTCAAAATTACGACAGTGTATACTATTACATAAAAGTGAATTTATTCAATTATCTCAAAATGGACAAAAATTCAAAATTACGACAGTGTATACTATTACATAAAAGTGAATTTATTCAATTATCACATAAAGTCAAAATGGACAAAAATTCAAAATTACGACAGTGTATACTATTACATAAAAGTGAATTTATTCAATTATCACATAAAGTCAAAATGGACAAAAATTCAAAATTACGACAGTGTATACTATTACATAAAAGTGAATTTATTCAATTATCACATAAAGTCAAAATGGACAAAAATTCAAAATTACGACAGTGTATACTATTACATAAAAGTGAATTTATTCAATTATCACATAAAGTCAAAATGGACAAAAATTCAAAATTACGACAGTGTATACTATTACATAAAAGTGAATTTATTCAATTATCACATACGACAGTTTAAAATTCATAAAAAAATGGACAAAAATTCAAAATTCAACACGACAGTGTATACTATTACATAAAAGTGAATTTATTCAATTATCACATGAAGTCAAAATGGACAAAAATTCAAAATTACGACAGTGTATACTATTACATAAAAGTGAATTTATTCAATTATCACATAAAGTCAAAATGGACAAAAATTCAAAATTACGACAGTGTATACTATTACATAAAAGTGAATTTATTCAATTATCACAAAATGGACAAAAATTCAAAAGTCAAAATGGAAAAAAATTCAAAATTACAAAATGGACAAAAAGTGTATACTATTATACTATACAAAGTGAATTTATTCAATTATCTGAAGTCAAAATGGACAAAAATTCAAAATTACGACAGTGTATACTATTACATAAAAGTGAATTTATTCAATTATCACAAAGTCAAAATGGACAAAAATTCAAAATTACGACAGTGTATACTATTACATAAAAGTGAATTTATTCAATTATCACATAAAGTCAAAATGGACAAAAATTCAAAATTACGACAGTGTATACTATTACATAAAAGTGAATTTATTCAATTATCACATAAAGTCAAAATGGACAAAAATTCAAAATTACGACAGTGTATACTATTACATAAAAGTGAATTTATTCAATTATCACATAAAGTCAAAATGGACAAAAATTCAAAATTACGACAGTGTATACTATTACATAAAAGTGAATTTATTCAATTATCACATAAAGTCAAAATGGACAAAAATTCAAAATTACGACAGTGTATACTATTACATAAAAGTGAATTTATTCAATTATCACATAAAGTCAAAATGGACAAAAATTCAAAATTACGACAGTGTATACTATTACATAAAAGTGAATTTATTCAATTATCTCAAAATGGACAAAAATCCAAAATTACGACAGTTTATACTATTACATAAAAGTGAATTTATTAAATTATCTCAAAATGGACAAAAATTCAACATTACGACAGTGTATACTATTACATAAAAGTGAATTTATTCAATTATCTCAAAATGGACAAAAATTCAAAATTACGACAGTGTATGCTATTACATAAAAGTGAATTTATTCAATTATCACAAAGTCAAAATGGACAAAAATTCAAAATTACGACAGTGTATACTATTACATAAAAGTGAATTTATTCAATTATCACAGGAAGTCAAAATGGACAAAAATTCAAATTACGACAGTGTATACTATTACATAAAAGTGAATTTATTCAATTATCACAGGAAGTCAAAATGGACAAAAATTCAACATTACGACAGTGTATACTATTACATAAAAGTGAATTTATTCAATTATCACAGGAAGTCAAAATGGACAAAAATTCAACATTACGACAGTGTATACTATTACATAAAAGTGAATTTATTCAATTATCACAGGAAGTCAAAATGGACAAAAATTCAACATTACGACAGTGTATACTATTACATAAAAGTGAATTTATTCAATTATCACAGGAAGTCAAAATGGACAAAAATTCAACATTACGACAGTGTATACTATTACATAAAAGTGAATTTATTCAATTATCACAGGAAGTCAAAATGGACAAAAATTCAAAATTACGACAGTGTATACTATTACATAAAAGTGAATTTATTCAATTATCACAGGAAGTCAAAATGGACAAAAATTCAACATTACGACAGTGTATACTATTACATAAAAGTGAATTTATTCAATTATCACAGGAAGTCAAAATGGACAAAATTCAACATTACGACAGTGTATACTATTACATAAAAGTGAATTTATTCAATTATTATCACAGGTATACTATTACATAAAAGAATTTATTCAATTATCATAAAAAAATGGACAAAAATTCAAAATTACGACAGTGTATACTATTACATAAAAGTGAATTTATTCAATTATCACAGGAAGTCAAAATGGACAAAAATTCAACATTACGACAGTGTATACTATTACATAAAAGTGAATTTATTCAATTATCTCAAAATGGACAAAAATTCAACATTACGACAGTGTATACTATTACATAAAAGTGAATTTATTCAATTATCACAAAGTCAAAATGGACAAAAATTCAAAATTACGACAGTGTATACTATTACATAAAAGTGAATTTATTCAATTATCACAGGAAGTCAAAATGGACAAAAATTCAACATTACGACAGTGTATACTATTACATAAAAGTGAATTTATTCAATTATCACAGGAAGTCAAAATGGACAAAAATTCAACATTACGACAGTGTATACTATTACATAAAAGTGAATTTATTCAATTATCACATGAAGTCAAAATGGACAAAAATTCAAAATTACGACAGTGTATACTATTACATAAAAGTGAATTTATTCAATTATCACATGAAGTCAAAATGGACAAAAATTCAAAATTACGACAGTGTATACTATTACATAAAAGTGAATTTATTCAATTATCACATAAAATCAAAATGGACAAAAATTCAACATTACGACAGTGTATACTATTACATAAAAGTGAATTTATTCAATTATCACATAAAATCAAAATGGACAAAAATTCAACATCACGACAGTGTATACTATTACATAAAAGTGAATTTATTCAATTATCACATAAAATCAAAATGGACAAAAATTCAAAATTACGACAGTGTATACTATTACATAAAAGTGAATTTATTCAATTATCACATGAAGTCAAAATGGACAAAAATTCAAAATTACGACAGTGTATACTATTACATAAAAGTGAATTTATTCAATTATCTCAAAATGGACAAAAATTCAAAATTACGACAGTGTATACTATTACATAAAAGTGAATTTATTCAATTATCACAAAGTCAAAATGGACAAAAATTCAAAATTACGACAGTGTATACTATTACATAAAAGTGAATTTATTCAATTATCACATAAAGTCAAAATGGACAAAAATTCAAAATTACGACAGTGTATACTATTACATAAAAGTGAATTTATTCAATTATCACATAAAGTCAAAATGGACAAAAATTCAAAATTACGACAGTGTATACTATTACATAAAAGTGAATTTATTCAATTATCACATAAAGTCAAAATGGACAAAAATTCAAAATTACGACAGTGTATACTATTACATAAAAGTGAATTTATTCAATTATCAAAATGGACATCAAAATTACGAAGTCAAAATGGACAAAAATTCAAAATTACGACAGTGTATACTATTACATAAAAGTGAATTTATTCAATTATCACAAAGTCAAAATGGACAAAAATTCAAAATTACGACAGTGTATACTATTACATAAAAGTGAATTTATTCAATTATCACAGGAAGTCAAAATGGACAAAAATTCAAAATTACGACAGTGTATACTATTACATAAAAGTGAATTTATTCAATTATCTCAAAATGGACAAAAATTCAACATTACGACAGTGTATACTATTACATAAAAGTGAATTTATTCAATTATCACATAAAGTCAAAATGGACAAAAATTCAAAATTACGACAGTGTATACTATTACATAAAAGTGAATTTATTCAATTATCACAGGAAGTCAAAATGGACAAAAATTCAAAATTACGACAGTGTATACTATTACATAAAAGTGAATTTATTCAATTATCACATAAAGTCAAAATGGACAAAAATTCAACATTACGACAGTGTATACTATTACATAAAAGTGAATTTATTCAATTATCACATGAAGTCAAAATGGACAAAAATTCAAAATTACGACAGTGTATACTATTACATAAAAGTGAATTTATTCAATTATCACATAAAGTCAAAATGGACAAAAATTCAAAATTACGACAGTGTATACTATTACATAAAAGTGAATTTATTCAATTATCACATAAAGTCAAAATGGACAAAAATTCAAAATTACGACAGTGTATACTATTACATAAAAGTGAATTTATTCAATTATCACATAAAGTCAAAATGGACAAAAATTCAAAATTACGACAGTGTATACTATTACATAAAAGTGAATTTATTCAATTATATCTCAAAATGGACAAAAATTCAAAATTACGACAGTGTATACTATTACATAAAAGTGAATTTATTCAATTATCACATAAAGTCAAAATGGACAAAAATTCAAAATTACGACAGTGTATACTATTACATAAAAGTGAATTTATTCAATTATCACATGAAGTCAAAATGGACAAAAATTCAAAATTCGACAGTGTATACTATTACATAAAAGTGAATTTATTCAATTATCACATGAAGTCAAAATGGACAAAAATTCAAAATTACGACAGTGTATACTATTACATAAAAGTGAATTTATTCAATTATCTCAAAATGGACAAAAATTCAAAATTCGACAGTGTATACTATTACATAAAAGTGAATTTATTCAATTATCACATAAAGTCAAAATGGACAAAAATTCAAAATTACGACAGTGTATACTATTACATAAAAGTGAATTTATTCAATTATCACATAAAGTCAAAATGGACAAAAATTCAAAATTACGACAGTGTATACTATTACATAAAAGTGAATTTATTCAATTATCACATAAAGTCAAAATGGACAAAAATTCAAAATTACGACAGTGTATACTATTACATAAAAGTGAATTTATTCAATTATCACATAAAGTCAAAATGGACAAAAATTCAAAATTACGACAGTGTATACTATTACATAAAAGTGAATTTATTCAATTATCACATAAAGTCAAAATGGACAAAAATTCAAAATTACGACAGTGTATACTATTACATAAAAGTGAATTTATTCAATTATCATGAAGTCAAAATGGACAAAAATTCAAAATTACGACAGTGTATACTATTACATAAAAGTGAATTTATTCAATTATCACATGAAGTCAAAATGGACAAAAATTCAAAATTACGACAGTGTATACTATTACATAAAAGTGAATTTATTCAATTATCACAGGAAGTCAAAATGGACAAAAATTCAAAATTACGACAGTGTATACTATTACATAAAAGTGAATTTATTCAATTATCACATGAAGTCAAAATGGACAAAAATTCAAAATTACGACAGTGTATACTATTACATAAAAGTGAATTTATTCAATTATCACAAAGTCAAAATGGACAAAAATTCAACATTACGACAGTGTATACTATTACATAAAAGTGAATTTATTCAATTATCACATAAAGTCAAAATGGACAAAAATTCAAAATTACGACAGTGTATACTATTACATAAAAGTGAATTTATTCAATTATCACATAGGAAGTCAAAATGGACAAAAATTCAAAATTACGACAGTGTATACTATTACATAAAAGTGAATTTATTCAATTATCACATAAAGTCAAAATGGACAAAAATTCAAAATTACGACAGTGTATACTATTACATAAAAGTGAATTTATTCAATTATCACATAAAGTCAAAATGGACAAAAATTCAAAATTACGACAGTGTATACTATTACATAAAAGTGAATTTATTCAATTATCACAGGAAGTCAAAATGGACAAAAATTCAAAATTACGACAGTGTATACTATTACATAAAAGTGAATTTATTCAATTATCTCAAAATGGACAAAAATTCAAAATTACGACAGTGTATACTATTACATAAAAGTGAATTTATTCAATTATCTCAAAATGGACAAAAATTCAACATTACGACAGTGTATACTATTACATAAAAGTGAATTTATTCAATTATCACAGGAAGTCAAAATGGACAAAAATTCAAAATTACGACAGTGTATACTATTACATAAAAGTGAATTTATTCAATTATCACAAAGTCAAAATGGACAAAAATTCAAAATTACGACAGTGTATACTATTACATAAAAGTGAATTTATTCAATTATCACAGGAAGTCAAAATGGACAAAAATTCAACATTACGACAGTGTATACTATTACATAAAAGTGAATTTATTCAATTATCACAGGAAGTCAAAATGGACAAAAATTCAAAATTACGACAGTGTATACTATTACATAAAAGTGAATTTATTCAATTATCACAGGAAGTCAAAATGGACAAAAATTCAACATTACGACAGTGTATACTATTACATAAAAGTGAATTTATTCAATTATCACAGGAAGTCAAAATGGACAAAAATTCAAAATTACGACAGTGTATACTATTACATAAAAGTGAATTTATTCAATTATCACAGGAAGTCAAAATGGACAAAAATTCAACATTACGACAGTGTATACTATTACATAAAAGTGAATTTATTCAATTATCACAGGAAGTCAAAATGGACAAAAATTCAAAATTACGACAGTGTATACTATTACATAAAAGTGAATTTATTCAATTATCACAGGAAGTCAAAATGGACAAAAATTCAACATTACGACAGTGTATACTATTACATAAAAGTGAATTTATTCAATTATCACAGGAAGTCAAAATGGACAAAAATTCAAAATTACGACAGTGTATACTATTACATAAAAGTGAATTTATTCAATTATCACATTACGAAGTCAAAATGGACAAAAATTCAAAATTACGACAGTGTATACTATTACATAAAAGTGAATTTATTCAATTATCACAGGAAGTCAAAATGGACAAAAATTCAACATTACGACAGTGTATACTATTACATAAAAGTGAATTTATTCAATTATCACATAAAGTCTAAAATGGACAAAAATTCAAAATTACGACAGTGTATACTATTACATAAAAGTGAATTTATTCAATTATCACAGGAAGTCAAAATGGACAAAAATTCAAAATTACGACAGTGTATACTATTACATAAAAGTGAATTTATTCAATTATCACAGGAAGTCAAAATGGACAAAAATTCAACATTACGACAGTGTATACTATTACATAAAAGTGAATTTATTCAATTATCACATGAAGTCAAAATGGACAAAAATTCAAAATTACGACAGTGTATACTATTACATAAAAGTGAATTTATTCAATTATCACATGAAGTCAAAATGGACAAAAATTCAAAATTACGACAGTGTATACTATTACATAAAAGTGAATTTATTCAATTATCACATAAAATCAAAATGGACAAAAATTCAACATTACGACAGTGTATACTATTACATAAAAGTGAATTTATTCAATTATCACATAAAGTCAAAATGGACAAAAATTCAAAATTACGACAGTGTATACTATTACATAAAAGTGAATTTATTCAATTATCTCAAAATGGACAAAAATTCAAAATTACGACAGTGTATACTATTACATAAAAGTGAATTTATTCAATTATCACATAAAGTCAAAATGGACAAAAATTCAAAATTACGACAGTGTATACTATTACATAAAAGTGAATTTATTCAATTATCTCAAAATGGACAAAATTCAAAATTACGACAGTGTATACTATTACATAAAAGTGAATTTATTCAATTATCACAAAGTCAAAATGGACAAAAATTCAAAATTACGACAGTGTATACTATTACATAAAAGTGAATTTATTCAATTATCACATAAAGTCAAAATGGACAAAAATTCAAAATTACGACAGTGTATACTATTACATAAAAGTGAATTTATTCAATTATCACATAAAGTCAAAATGGACAAAAATTCAAAATTACGACAGTGTATACTATTACATAAAAGTGAATTTATTCAATTATCACATAAAGTCAAAATGGACAAAAATTCAAAATTACGACAGTGTATACTATTACATAAAAGTGAATTTATTCAATTATCACATAAAGTCAAAATGGACAAAAATTCAAAATTACGACAGTGTATACTATTACATAAAAGTGAATTTATTCAATTATCACATGAAGTCAAAATGGACAAAAATTCAAAATTACGACAGTGTATACTATTACATAAAAGTGAATTTATTCAATTATCACATAAAGTCAAAATGGACAAAAATTCAAAATTACGACAGTGTATACTATTACATAAAAGTGAATTTATTCAATTATCACATAAAGTCAAAATGGACAAAAATTCAACATTACGACAGTGTATACTATTACATAAAAGTGAATTTATTCAATTATCACATAAAAGTCAAAATGGACAAAAATTCAAAATTACGACAGTGTATACTATTACATAAAAGTGAATTTATTCAATTATCTCAAAATGGACAAAAATTCAAAATTACGACAGTGTATACTATTACATAAAAGTGAATTTATTCAATTATCACAAAGTCAAAATGGACAAAAATTCAAAATTACGACAGTGTATACTATTACATAAAAGTGAATTTATTCAATTATCTCAAAATGGACAAAAATTCAAAATTACGACAGTGTATCTATTACATAAAAGTGAATTTATTCAATTATCACATAAAGTCAAAATGGACAAAAATTCAAAATTACGACAGTGTATACTATTACATAAAAGTGAATTTATTCAATTATCATAAAGTCAAAATGGACAAAAATTCAAAATTACGACAGTGTATACTATTACATAAAAGTGAATTTATTCAATTATCACATAAAGTCAAAATGGACAAAAATTCAAAATTACGACAGTGTATACTATTACATAAAAGTGAATTTATTCAATTATCAGGAAGTCAAAATGGACAAAAATTCAAAATTACGACAGTGTATACTATTACATAAAAGTGAATTTATTCAATTATCACAGGAAGTCAAAATGGACAAAAATTCAAAATTACGACAGTGTATACTATTACATAAAAGTGAATTTATTCAATTATCACATAAAGTCAAAATGGACAAAAATTCAAAATTACGACAGTGTATACTATTACATAAAAGTGAATTTATTCAATTATCACAGGAAGTCAAAATGGACAAAAATTCAAATTACGACAGTGTTTATTCAATACTATTACATAAAAGTGAATTTATTCAATTATTAAGTCAAAATGGACAAAAATTCAAAATTACGACAGTGTATACTATTACATAAAAGTGAATTTATTCAATTATCACATGAAGTCAAAATGGACAAAAATTCAAAATTACGACAGTGTATACTATTACATAAAAGTGAATTTATTCAATTATCTCAAAATGGACAAAAATTCAAAATTACGACAGTGTATACTATTACATAAAAGTGAATTTATTCAATTATCAAAATGGACAAAAATTCGACAGTGTATACTAAAATGGACAAAAATTCAAAATTACGACAGTGTATACTATTACATAAAAGTGAATTTATTCAATTATCACATAAAGTCAAAATGGACAAAAATTCAAAATTACGACAGTGTATACTATTACATAAAAGTGAATTTATTCAATTATCACAGGAAGTCAAAATGGACAAAAATTCAAAATTACGACAGTGTATACTATTACATAAAAGTGAATTTATTCAATTATCACAAAGTCAAAATGGACAAAAATTCAAAATTACGACAGTGTATACTATTACATAAAAGTGAATTTATTCAATTATCATTTGGACAAAAATTCAAATTACGACAGTGTATATACTATTACATAAAAGTGAATTTATTCAATTATCAGTCAAAATGGACAAAAATTCAAAATTACGACAGTGTATACTATTACATAAAAGTGAATTTATTCAATTATCACAGGAAGTCAAAATGGACAAAAATTCAAAATTACGACAGTGTATACTATTACATAAAAGTGAATTTATTCAATTATCACAGGAAGTCAAAATGGACAAAAATTCAAAATTACGACAGTGTATACTATTACATAAAAGTGAATTTATTCAATTATCACATAAAGTCAAAAAAATGGACAAAAATTCAAAATTACGACAGTGTATACTATTACATAAAAGTGAATTTATTCAATTATCACAGGAAGTCAAAATGGACAAAAATTCAAAATTACGACAGTGTATACTATTACATAAAAGTGAATTTATTCAATTATCACATGAAGTCAAAATGGACAAAAATTCAAAATTACGACAGTGTATACTATTACATAAAAGTGAATTTATTCAATTATCAGGAAGTCAAAATGGACAAAAATTCAAAATTACGACATAAAAAGTGTAATTCAACATTACGACTATTACATAAAAGTGAATTTATTCAATTATCACATAAAGTCAAAATGGACAAAAATTCAAAATTACGACAGTGTATACTATTACATAAAAGTGAATTTATTCAATTATCACAAAGTCAAAATGGACAAAAATTCAAAATTACGACAGTGTATACTATTACATAAAAGTGAATTTATTCAATTATCACATAAAGTCAAAATGGACAAAAATTCAAAATTACGACAGTGTATACTATTACATAAAAGTGAATTTATTCAATTATCAGGAAGTCAAAATGGACAAAAATTCAACATTACGACAGTGTATACTATTACATAAAAGTGAATTTATTCAATTATCACAGGAAGTCAAAATGGACAAAAATTCAAAATTACGACAGTGTATACTATTACATAAAAGTGAATTTATTCAATTATCACAGGAAGTCAAAATGGACAAAAATTCAACATTACGACAGTGTATACTATTACATAAAAGTGAATTTATTCAATTATCACAGGAAGTCAAAATGGACAAAAATTCAACATTACGACAGTGTATACTATTACATAAAAGTGAATTTATTCAATTATCACAGGAAGTCAAAATGGACAAAAATTCAAAATTACGACAGTGTATACTATTACATAAAAGTGAATTTATTCAATTATCACAGGAAGTCAAAATGGACAAAAATTCAAAATTACGACAGTGTATACTATTACATAAAAGTGAATTTATTCAATTATCAGGAAGTCAAAATGGACAAAAATTCAAAATTACGACAGTGTATACTATTACATAAAAGTGAATTTATTCAATTATCACAGGAAGTCAAAATGGACAAAAATTCAAAATTACGACAGTGTATACTATTACATAAAAGTGAATTTATTCAATTATCACAGGAAGTCAAAATGGACAAAAATTCAAACGAAAATGGACAAAAATTCAATTATTACAGTGTATACTATTACATAAAAGTGAATTTATTCAATTATCATAAGTCAAATAAAATCAAAATGGACAAAAATTCAACATTACGACAGTGTATACTATTACATAAAAAGTGAATTTATTCAATTATCAGGAAGTCAAAATGGACAAAAATTCAACATTACGACAGTGTATACTATTACATAAAAGTGAATTTATTCAATTATCACAGGAAGTCAAAATGGACAAAAATTCAAAATTACGACAGTGTATACTATTACATAAAAGTGAATTTATTCAATTATCACAGGAAGTCAAAATGGACAAAAATTCAACATTACGACAGTGTATACTATTACATAAAAGTGAATTTATTCAATTATCACATGAAGTCAAAATGGACAAAAATTCAAAATTACGACAGTGTATACTATTACATAAAAGTGAATTTATTCAATTATCACATGAAGTCAAAATGGACAAAAATTCAAAATTACGACAGTGTATACTATTACATAAAAGTGAATTTATTCAATTATCATATAAAGTCAAAATGGACAAAAATTCAAAATTACGACAGTGTATACTATTACATAAAAGTGAATTTATTCAATTATCACATAAAATCAAAATGGACAAAAATTCAACATTACGACAGTGTATACTATTACATAAAAGTGAATTTATTCAATTATCACATAAAGTCAAAATGGACAAAAATTCAAAATTACGACAGTGTATACTATTACATAAAAGTGAATTTATTCAATTATCACATAAAGTCAAAATGGACAAAAATTCAAAATTACGACAGTGTATACTATTACATAAAAGTGAATTTATTCAATTATCTCAAAATGGACAAAAATTCAAAATTACGACAGTGTATACTATTACATAAAAGTGAATTTATTCAATTATCACAAAGTCAAAATGGACAAAAATTCAAAATTACGACAGTGTATACTATTACATAAAAGTGAATTTATTCAATTATCACATAAAGTCAAAATGGACAAAAATTCAAAATTACGACAGTGTATACTATTACATAAAAGTGAATTTATTCAATTATCACAAAGTCAAAATGGACAAAAATTCAAAATTACGACAGTGTATACTATTACATAAAAGTGAATTTATTCAATTATCACATAAAGTCAAAATGGACAAAAATTCAAAATTACGACAGTGTATACTATTACATAAAAGTGAATTTATTCAATTATCACATAAAGTCAAAATGGACAAAAATTCAAAATTACGACAGTGTATACTATTACATAAAAGTGAATTTATTCAATTATCACATGAAGTCAAAATGGACAAAAATTCAAAATTACGACAGTGTATACTATTACATAAAAGTGAATTTATTCAATTATCTCAAAATGGACAAAAATTCAAAATTACGACAGTGTATGCTATTACATAAAAGTGAATTTATTCAATTATCACAAAGTCAAAATGGACAAAAATTCAAAATTACGACAGTGTATACTATTACATAAAAGTGAATTTATTCAATTATCACATAAAGTCAAAATGGACAAAAATTCAAAATTACGACAGTGTATACTATTACATAAAAGTGAATTTATTCAATTATCACACAAAGTCAAAATGGACAAAAATTCAAAATTACGACAGTGTATACTATTACATAAAAGTGAATTTATTCAATTATCACATGAAGTCAAAATGGACAAAAATTCAAAATTACGACAGTGTATACTATTACATAAAAGTGAATTTATTCAATTATCTCAAAATGGACAAAAATTCAAAATTACGACAGTGTATACTATTACATAAAAGTGAATTTATTCAATTATCACAAAGTCAAAATGGACAAAATTCAAAATTACGACAGTGTATACTATTACATAAAAGTGAATTTATTCAATTATCATAAAAGTCAAAATGGACAAAAATTCAAAATTACGACAGTGTATACTATTACATAAAAGTGAATTTATTCAATTATCATAAAGTCAAAATGGACAAAAATTCAAAATTACGACAGTGTATACTATTACATAAAAGTGAATTTATTCAATTATCACATAAAGTCAAAATGGACAAAAATTCAAAATTACGACAGTGTATACTATTACATAAAAGTGAATTTATTCAATTATCACAAAAGTCAAAATGGACAAAATTCAAAATGGACAGTGTAAAATTACATAAAAGTGAAATTCAATTACGACATTACGACAGTGTATACTATTACATAAAAGTGAATTTATTCAATTATCTCAAAATGGACAAAAATTCAACATTACGACAGTGTATACTATTACATAAAAGTGAATTTATTCAATTATCACAGGAAGTCAAAATGGACAAAAATTCAAAATTACGACAGTGTATACTATTACATAAAAGTGAATTTATTCAATTATCACATAAAGTCAAAATGGACAAAAATTCAAAATTACGACAGTGTATACTATTACATAAAAGTGAATTTATTCAATTATCACATAAAGTCAAAATGGACAAAAATTCAAAATTACGACAGTGTATACTATTACATAAAAGTGAATTTATTCAATTATCACATAAAAGTCAAAATGGACAAAAATTCAAAATTACGACAGTGTATACTATTACATAAAAGTGAATTTATTCAATTATCACATGAAGTCAAAATGGACAAAAATTCAAAATTACGACAGTGTATACTATTACATAAAAGTGAATTTATTCAATTATCACATGAAGTCAAAATGGACAAAAATTCAAAATTACGACAGTGTATACTATTACATAAAAGTGAATTTATTCAATTATCTCAAAATGGACAAAAATTCAAAATTACGACAGTGTATACTATTACATAAAAGTGAATTTATTCAATTATCACAAAGTCAAAATGGACAAAAATTCAAAATTACGACAGTGTATACTATTACATAAAAGTGAATTTATTCAATTATCACAGGAAGTCAAAATGGACAAAAATTCAAAATTACGACAGTGTATACTATTACATAAAAGTGAATTTATTCAATTATCACATAAAGTCAAAATGGACAAAAATTCAAACATTACGACAGTGTATACTATTACATAAAAGTGAATTTATTCAATTATCACATAAAGTCAAAATGGACAAAAAATTCAAAATTACGACAGTGTATACTATTACATAAAAGTGAATTTATTCAATTATCACAGGAAGTCAAAATGGACAAAAATTCAACATTACGACAGTGTATACTATTACATAAAAGTGAATTTATTCAATTATCACATGGAAGTCAAAAATGGACAAAAATTCAACAATTACGACAGTGTATACTATTACATAAAAGTGAATTTATTCAATTATCTCAAAATGGACAAAAATTCAACATTACGACAGTGTATACTATTACATAAAAGTGAATTTATTCAATTATCTCAAAATGGACAAAAATTCAAAATTACGACAGTGTATACTATTACATAAAAGTGAATTTATTCAATTATCACAGGAAGTCAAAATGGACAAAAATTCAACATTACGACAGTGTATACTATTACATAAAAGTGAATTTATTCAATTAAAAATGACAAAAATTTATTCAAGTGTATCTATTACATAAAAGTGAATTTATTCAATTATCTCAAAATGGACAAAATTCAAAATTACGACAGTGTATACTATTACATAAAAGTGAATTTATTCAATTATCACAGGAAGTCAAAATGGACAAAAATTCAAAATTACGACAGTGTATACTATTACATAAAAGTGAATTTATTCAATTATCACATAAAGTCAAAATGGACAAAAATTCAAAATTACGACAGTGTATACTATTACATAAAAGTGAATTTATTCAATTATCACAGGAAGTCAAAATGGACAAAAATTCAACATTACGACAGTGTATACTATTACATAAAAGTGAATTTATTCAATTATCACAGGAAGTCAAAATGGACAAAAATTCAAAATTACGACAGTGTATACTATTACATAAAAGTGAATTTATTCAATTATCTCAAAATGGACAAAAATTCAACATTACGACAGTGTATACTATTACATAAAAGTGAATTTATTCAATTATCACATGAAGTCAAAATGGACAAAAATTCAAAATTACGACAGTGTATACTATTACATAAAAGTGAATTTATTCAATTATCACATGAAGTCAAAATGGACAAAAATTCAAAATTACGACAGTGTATACTATTACATAAAAGTGAATTTATTCAATTATCACATAAAGTCAAAATGGACAAAAATTCAACATTACGACAGTGTATACTATTACATAAAAGTGAATTTATTCAATTATCATAGAAGTCAAAATGGACAAAAATTCAACATTACGACAGTGTATACTATTACATAAAAGTGAATTTATTCAATTATCACATAAAATCAAAATGGACAAAAATTCAAAATTACGACAGTGTATACTATTACATAAAAGTGAATTTATTCAATTATCACATAAAGTCAAAATGGACAAAAATTCAAAATTACGACAGTGTATACTATTACATAAAAGTGAATTTATTCAATTATCACATAAAGTCAAAATGGACAAAAATTCAAAATTACGACAGTGTATACTATTACATAAAAGTGAATTTATTCAATTATCACATAAAGTCAAAATGGACAAAAATTCAAAATTACGACAGTGTATACTATTACATAAAAGTGAATTTATTAAATTATCTCAAAATGGACAAAATTCAAATTTAGTGTATACTATTACATAAAAGTGAATTTATTCAATTATCTCAAAATGGACAAAAATTCAAAATTACGACAGTGTATACTATTACATAAAAGTGAATTTATTCAATTATCACAGGAAGTCAAAATGGACAAAAATTCAAAATTACGACAGTGTATACTATTACATAAAAGTGAATTTATTCAATTATCACAGGAAGTCAAAATGGACAAAAATTCAAAATTACGACAGTGTATACTATTACATAAAAGTGAATTTATTCAATTATCACAGGAAGTCAAAATGGACAAAAATTCAACATTACGACAGTGTATACTATTACATAAAAGTGAATTTATTCAATTATCACAGGAAGTCAAAATGGACAAAAATTCCAAAATTACGACAGTGTATACTATTACATAAAAGTGAATTTATTCAATTATCACAGGAAGTCAAAATGGACAAAAATTCAACATTACGACAGTGTATACTATTACATAAAAGTGAATTTATTCAATTATCTCAAAATGGACAAAAATTCAACATTACGACAGTGTATACTATTACATAAAAGTGAATTTATTCAATTATCACAGGAAGTCAAAATGGACAAAAATTCAAAATTACGACAGTGTATACTATTACATAAAAGTGAATTTATTCAATTATCTCAAAATGGACAAAAATTCAACATTACGACAGTGTATACTATTACATAAAAGTGAATTTATTCAATTATCACAAAGTCAAAATGGACAAAAATTCAAAATTACGACAGTGTATACTATTACATAAAAGTGAATTTATTCAATTATCTCAAAATGGACAAAAATTCAACATTACGACAGTGTATACTATTACATAAAAGTGAATTTATTCAATTATCACAAAGTCAAAATGGACAAAAATTCAAAATTACGACAGTGTATACTATTACATAAAAGTGAATTTATTCAATTATCACAGGAAGTCAAAATGGACAAAAATTCAACATTACGACAGTGTATACTATTACATAAAAAAGTGAATTTATTCAATTATCTCAAAATGGACAAAAATTCAACATTACGACAGTGTATACTATTACATAAAAGTGAATTTATTCAATTATCACAAAGTCAAAATGGACAAAAATTCAAAATTACGACAGTGTATACTATTACATAAAAGTGAATTTATTCAATTATCACATAAAGTCAAAATGGACAAAAATTCAAAATTACGACAGTGTATACTATTACATAAAAGTGAATTTATTCAATTATCACAGGAAGTCAAAATGGACAAAAATTCAAAATTACGACAGTGTATACTATTACATAAAAGTGAATTTATTCAATTATCATGAAGTCAAAATGGACAAAAATTCAAAATTACGACAGTGTATACTATTACATAAAAGTGAATTTATTCAATTATCACAGGAAGTCAAAATGGACAAAAATTCAAAATTACGACAGTGTATACTATTACATAAAAGTGAATTTATTCAATTATCATATCAAATGGACAAAAATTCAACATTACGACAGTGTATACTATTACATGAAAGTGAATTTATTCAATTATCACATAAAATAAAATTGGACAAAAATTCAACATCACGACAGTGGATACTATTACATAAAAAGTGAATTTATTCAATTATCACATAAAATAAAATTGGACAAAAATTCAAAATTACGACAGTGTATACTATTACATAAAAGTGAATTTATTCAATTATCACATGAAGTCAAAATGGACAAAAATTCAAAATTACGACAGTGTATACTATTACATAAAAGTGAATTTATTCAATTATCACATGAAGTCAAAATGGACAAAAATTCAAAATTACGACAGTGTATACTATTACATAAAAGTGAATTTATTCAATTATCTCAAAATGGACAAAAATTCAAAATTACGACAGTGTATGCTATTACATAAAAGTGAATTTATTCAATTATCACAAAGTCAAAATGGACAAAAATTCAAAATTACGACAGTGTATACTATTACATAAAAGTGAATTTATTCAATTATCACATAAAGTCAAAATGGACAAAAATTCAAAATTACGACAGTGTATACTATTACATAAAAGTGAATTTATTCAATTATCACATAAAAGTGAAAGTCAAAATGGACAAAAATTCAAAATTACGACAGTGTATGCTATTACATAAAAGTGAATTTATTCAATTATCACAAAGTCAAAATGGACAAAAATTCAAAATTACGACAGTGTATACTATTACATAAAAGTGAATTTATTCAATTATCACATAAAGTCAAAATGGACAAAAATTCAAAATTACGACAGTGTATACTATTACATAAAAGTGAATTTATTCAATTATCACATAAAGTCAAAATGGACAAAAATTCAAAATTACGACAGTGTATACTATTACATAAAAGTGAATTTATTCAATTATCACATAAAGTCAAAATGGACAAAAATTCAAAATTACGACAGTGTATACTATTACATAAAAGTGAATTTATTCAATTATCACAAAGTCAAAATGGACAAAAATTCAAAATTACGACAGTGTATACTATTACATAAAAGTGAATTTATTCAATTATCACAGGAAGTCAAAATGGACAAAAATTCAACATTACGACAGTGTATACTATTACATAAAAGTGAATTTATTCAATTATCACAGGAAGTCAAAATGGACAAAATTCAACATTACGACAGTGTATACTATTACATAAAAGTGAATTTATTCAATTATCTCAAAATGGACAAAAATTCAACATTACGACAGTGTATACTATTACATAAAAGTGAATTTATTCAATTATCACAGGAAGTCAAAATGGACAAAAATTCAACATTACGACAGTGTATACTATTACATAAAAGTGAATTTATTCAATTATCACAGGAAGTCAAAATGGACAAAAATTCAACATTACGACAGTGTATACTATTACATAAAAGTGAATTTATTCAATTATCACAGGAAGTCAAAATGGACAAAAATTCAACATTACGACAGTGTATACTATTACATAAAAGTGAATTTATTCAATTATCACAGGAAGTCAAAATGGACAAAAATTCAACATTACGACAGTGTATACTATTACATAAAAGTGAATTTATTCAATTATATCTCAAAATGGACAAAAATTCAACATTACGACAGTGTATACTATTACATAAAAGTGAATTTATTCAATTATCACAGGAAGTCAAAATGGACAAAAATTCAACATTACGACAGTGTATACTATTACATAAAAGTGAATTTATTCAATTATCACAGGAAGTCAAAATGGACAAAAATTCAACATTACGACAGTGTATACTATTACATAAAAGTGAATTTATTCAATTATCACAGGAAGTCAAAATGGACAAAAATTCAACATTACGACAGTGTATACTATTACATAAAAGTGAATTTATTCAATTATCACAGGAAGTCAAAATGGACAAAAATTCAACATTACGACAGTGTATACTATTACATAAAAGTGAATTTATTCAATTATCTCAAAATGGACAAAAATTCAACATTACGACAGTGTATACTATTACATAAAAGTGAATTTATTCAATTATCACAGGAAGTCAAAATGGACAAAAATTCAACATTACGACAGTGTATACTATTACATAAAAGTGAATTTATTCAATTATCACAGGAAGTCAAAATGGACAAAAATTCAACATTACGACAGTGTATACTATTACATAAAAGTGAATTTATTCAATTATCTCAAAATGGACAAAAATTCAACATTACGACAGTGTATACTATTACATAAAAGTGAATTTATTCAATTATCACAGGAAGTCAAAATGGACAAAAATTCAACATTACGACAGTGTATACTATTACATAAAAGTGAATTTATTCAATTATCACAGGAAGTCAAAATGGACAAAAATTCAAAATTACGACAGTGTATACTATTACATAAAAGTGAATTTATTCAATTATCACATGAAGTCAAAATGGACAAAAATTCAACATTACGACAGTTTATACTATTACATAAAAGTGAAATTGTTCAATTATCACATGAAGTCAAAATAGACAAAAATTCAAAATTACGACAGTGTATACTATTACATAAAAGTGAAATTGTTCAATTATCACATGAAGTCAAAATAGACAAAAATTCAAAATTACGACAGTGTATACTATTACATAAAAGTGAATTTATTCAATTATCACATGAAGTCAAAATGGACAAAAATTCAAAATTACGACAGTGTATACTATTACATAAAAGTGAATTTATTCAATTATCATATAAAATAAAATTGGACAAAAATTCAACATCACGACAGTGGATACTATTACATGAAAGTGAATTTATTCAATTATCACATAAAATAAAATTGGACAAAAATTCAACATCACGACAGTGGATACTATTACATAAAAGTGAATTTATTCAATTATCACATAAAATAAAATTGGACAAAAATTCTAAATTACGACAGTGTATACTATTACATAAAAGTGAATTTATTCAATTATCACATGAAGTCAAAATGGACAAAAATTCAAAATTACGACAGTGTATACTATTACATAAAAGTGAATTTATTCAATTATCACATGAAGTCAAAATGGACAAAAATTCAAAATTACGACAGTGTATACTATTACATAAAAGTGAATTTATTCAATTATCTCAAAATGGACAAAAATTCAAAATTACGACAGTGTATGCTATTACATAAAAGTGAATTTATTCAATTATCACAAAGTCAAAATGGACAAAAATTCAAAATTACGACAGTGTATACTATTACATAAAAGTGAATTTATTCAATTATCACATAAAGTCAAAATGGACAAAATTCAAAATTACGACAGTGTATACTATTACATAAAAGTGAATTTATTCAATTATCACATAAAGTCAAAATGGACAAAAATTCAAAATTACGACAGTGTATACTATTACATAAAAGTGAATTTATTCAATTATCACATAAAGTCAAAATGGACAAAAATTCAAAATTACGACAGTGTATACTATTACATAAAAGTGAATTTATTCAATTATCACATAAAGTCAAAATGGACAAAAATTCAAAATTACGACAGTGTATACTATTACATAAAAGTGAATTTATTCAATTATCACATAAAGTCAAAATGGACAAAAATTCAAAATTACGACAGTGTATACTATTACATAAAAGTGAATTTATTCAATTATCACATAAAGTCAAAATGGACAAAAATTCAAAATTACGACAGTGTATACTATTACATAAAAGTGAATTTATTCAATTATCTCAAAATGGACAAAAATCCAAAATTACGACAGTTCCCTTTCAGTCGGTCACGTTCGACGTACGTCGGAACTGATCGACGAATTGGGATCTGTTTTCAGAGACCAATCTGCTTGAGTGTTTCTAAACGAGCCAATATCGATTGGCATGCGGTCCACGCTCCGCCCGCTGCGCTTGGTATAAATACGAAGTGGAATACCGCATCCTCGCTTTTTACTTGAGCCGAACCCTGTTGTTGATCTAACGCTGGGTACCTTGCGAAGAGTGTTCTTGCAAAAAGACGAAGTCGGGAAGGATCGCTCGACTTCCGGGTGCGGGTGTGACGGCGCGCGATTCAGCGGGTGGTCGCTTCTCGAGGATCAGCTGTTCTCAGCCTGCCTGGGCGTCCTCTGAGTGCTCACAGCAGGCTTGCACCTTTGAACTGCTGTGAGCCGCCATCATCTCCCTGTGTGCTTCAGCACTATTAGAGCTTTCTTTTCCTCTAAAAGAGCAAAACACGGTTTGACCCTGCATCTCCAAGATGTCATTCAAACTGTGTGTTTCTGGATGCAGTCGCTTCCTGTCCCCAGTTGACGGTCACGATCGTTTGCCTCACGTGTTTGGGCGTTCAGCACGCTGAGGCAGCTTTGTGAATGACTCATGTTCCCACTGCGGGAACATGACCATATGAGTCCTACGGTCTGGGCTCGATTTCCTGAAAAGGGTGGAGTCCCATTGCGCATCCCCGATCTAGTGGTCCTCCGCCGCTGCAAAGCAGAGGGCTGCTACTTTGGCTGATGCCTTTGGTGGAGACCTGAGGGTAACTGTGAGGGCACCCCGACGGGACACCAAGCCCCTCGGGACCCTCCCCCCTCCGCTGCGCCGGTGGAGCTTCCAGAGGAGCGTCCTGGTCCCTCCCATGGGGACCGGCCGTTACCTTTGGGGCTCCGGCTGGGGACATGATGTCGATTGCTGCATCGGGGACGAGCTAATGGACTCTGGAGATGAAGACTCGCTGCGTTGCCCCTTCGGGTGTGGTAGCATTGCCGAGCCTGATCCAGAGCTCACGGCCATGCTTTTCCGGGCCGCCGCGAGGGTCGGGCTAGAGTGGAACCCTCCACACGTGTCCCGAGCCCTGCGCGGCTGGATGATTGGTTTCGGGCTGGGCCGTGCTGGTTCTCAGCGCCCGCCCGGTCCCATTCTTCCCGGAGGTGCATCAGGAACTCACGAGGTCATGGCTGGCGCCCTTCAGCGCCAGACATCGATCGACTGGTTCCTCCGTCCTCACTACCCTCGATGGCGGCGCGGCTAAGGGCTACGTGGGGATCCCCAGTCGAACGGTCGGTCGCGATGCAACTGTGTCCCAAGACCGTCACCGACTGGCGGGGTAACCCGTCTCCTCCCGGGCGTGTAAGTTCTGCGTCCGCTGGCGTGGCAAGGCTTACACAGCCTGCGGAGAGGCCGCGTCGGCTTTGCATGCCATGGCGCTCCTGCAGGTTTACCAAGCCAGGCGGCAGGAACTGCGAGGTAGTTCTGACCCAGGCGTTATGCAGGAACTGCGGCGCGCATGACGGACCTCGCCCTCAGGGCGGCGAAAGTCACCGCTGGCGCTCCCTGGGTCGGGCGATGTCCACCTTAGTGGTCCAGGAACGCCACCTGTGGCTGAACCTGGCAGACATGCGTGATACTGACAGGTGCGGTTCCTCAACGCCCCTGTCTGCCAGGCCGGCCTCTTCGGTGACGCCGCCGAGAACTTCGCCCAGCAGTTCTCGATGGCCCAGAAGCAGACAGAGGCGATCAAAAATATCCTGCCTCGACGACCTGCTGCTGCCTCCACCCAGTCGTCGGCTGCAGCGCTCCGCCTGCTCGTCGCGAGGGCGCCCCTCTGCGTCCGCCTCCGCCCCTGCTAAGCCCAAGCAGCAGCCTCCACCGGGCAGCAGGGCGCCGGACTAAAAGGGGGCGCCAACCCGCTCAGGGCTCCGCTAAGCCTGCCGGCAAGCGTAGGGGCAAGCGGCCCTGAGGACGGGCAGCCCAGGGATGAGAGGACTGCTCGACGGGAGGTGGTGTCCGCACCTCTCCCCACCCCCTGGGAGGAGGACCGGGGGTCACACACACACACAACACCCCTGCCGCTGGCTCTTCGGAGACTAGCGGTACCCACATACTCACTAAGAGAGCGGGTTCCTCCTCCCTGGGCTCCAGGAGGCCCAGGCGGGCAGTGTGCGACGCCCCGGCCTTGCCACTCCTCGCCTCCCCTCCTTTCGCCAGTGGGCAGCAGTGTGGGCACCGAGGACGCCCCAGGCCTTCTCACCCGCACTCTGTCCAACCCAGGAGTGCTCAGTCGATTTTCCGGGCCGCCTCCCGGGCCTCCCGGGTCGAACCAGAGTACTCCTCCCTCCTGCCTTCCCCAGGCAGGGGGCAGCAGAGTGGGCACCGAGGACGCAAACAAGCCTTCTCACCCACTCTCTGCCCCACCTGGGGAGGCTCAGACAACACTCGGGCCGCCTTCGGGCCTCGAGTCGGGTCTGAGTCTCCCACCTCGCTGCCCCCATCCCGGAGCACGTCTGTGGTGCCGATGGTCCCGCTTGTCCGGTTCCTGGGGCCTGGCTAGAGCTCCCCAGGCCGTCTCGCTGGCTCATCCGTGCCATCAGACTCGCTACGCGATTCACCCGCCTCCCGGCCTCCCAAGTTCAAGGGCATCCTCTTCACCTCTGTGCGGAACTGCGATGCCCATGTCTTGCGGTTAGAAATGAAGCCCTACTGGCGAAGGGCGCGATCGAGCCGGTTCCTCCAGCCGATATGAAGTCAGGGTTCTACAGCCCTTACTTCATTGTACCAAGAAAGGGTGGGTTGAGACCAATCTTGGACCTGCGTGTCTGAATCGGGCCCTACACAAGCTCCCGTTCAGAATGTTGACGCAGAAACGCATTTTCGAATGCATCCGTCCCCAAGATTGGTTCGCAGCGATCGACCTGAAGGACGCGTACTTTCATGTCTCCATTCTCCGAGACACAGACCCGTTCCTACGCTTTGCGTTCGCTCGGGAGAGGGCATATCAGTACAAAGTCCTGCCCGCCGGGCTGTCCTGTCACCCCGTGTCTTCACGAAAGTCACGGAGGCAGCCATTGTTCCGCTCAGAGAACGCGGCGTTCGGATTCTCAACTACCTCGACGACTGGCTCCATACTCGCCCAGTCCAGAGAGCAGTTGTGCGAACACAGGGACCTGGTGCTCGTCACCTCAGCCTGTTGGGCCTCCGGGTCAACCGAGAGAAGAGCAAACTCTGTCCACACAGAGGATCTCTTATCTCGGTATGGAGCTGGATTCGGTCAATCGAACTGCGCGCCTCACAGAGGAGCGAGAGTTCGATCAGTGCTGAACTGCTTGAATACGTTCAAAGGCAGGACAGCGGTCCCACTGAAGTTCTTTCAGAGGCTCCTGGGGCATATGGCATCTGCAGCCGCGTAACGCCGCTCGGATTGCTACATATGAGACCGCTTCAGCACTGGCTTCACGGCCGAGTCCCGAGATGGCGTGGCAGAGCGGCAAGGCCGGGTCTCAGTTACCCCTTACTGCCGCCAAACCTTCAGCCCGTGGGCGGACCCTTCGTTTCTACGGCGGGGTGGCCTAGAACAGGTGTCCAGGCATGCTGTGGTCTTCACGGATGCCTCATCCACCGGCTGGGGGCCACGTACAGCGGGCATGTAGTTTCGGGTCTGTGGGCGGGGCCCCAACTGCACTGGCATATCAATTGCCTAGAGCTACTGGCAGTCACGTCTTGCTCTGGGCGCCTAAAAAAGCCGCTACAGGGCAAGCACGTGCTGGTCGCACGGACAGCACTCGCGGCCGTTGCATGCATCAACCGTCCAGGGTGGTCTACGCTCCGTTGCATGCTCCGGCTCGCCCGCCATCTCCTCCTTTGGAGTCAGAAGCATCTGAGGTCGCTTCGCGCCATTCACATCCCAGGTGCGCTCAACCGGACAGCCGGCCGAGCTCTCACGGCAGCCGACACCTCCGGGGGAGTGGCGACTCCATCCCCAGGTGGTCCAGCTGATATGGGGCCTCTTCGGAGCCGCACAGGTAGACCTGTTTGCCTCTCCAGAGTCGACCCATTGCCAGCTGTATTACTCCCTGACCGGGGGCACCCTCGGCACGGATGCACTGGCACACAGCTGGCCCCGGGGTCTACGCAAGTATGCGTTCCCCCCCAGTGAGCCTTCTCGCGCAGACACTGTGCAAAGTCAGGGAGGACGAGGAGCAGGTCTTGCTAGTTGCGCCCTACTGGCCCAACCGGACCTGGTTCTCGAACTAACTCTCCTCGCGACAGCACCTCCTGGCCCATTCCTCTGAGGAAGGACCTGCTTTCTC
>JAGHMJ010003712.1:0-101210 GCA_018749465.1 Paracanthobrama guichenoti
CAGTTGCCCTTCCAATTGCATTTCTCCCTGTCATTTCCAATAGTCCATAAGCATTGGGAACGACCTTCCTGAAGGTGCATTTGTCATTAGTTTTGAAAACATCTCTTCTTTTTTTCAATGTTTCTTTTTCTGTCTCTTTCAATTCTTTTCTTGCTTGTTTTATATTCTTTAATATTTCTTCTCCTTTTTAAACAATTGCCAGTATTGCCTGATTCTTTTTCTCTTTTAGCTTCTCTTTGTTGTTTCTTTAAGCTTTTACTCTTCATTTTGTGTTTTTATCAAAGTTTCCATTTCTTCACACAATGATACATCAAATGTCCCTTCTTTTGGCCATTTTGTCATCATCCGTTCAGTTCTTTTTGCCATTTGTTTGACATTTTCCTACTTCACTACACATAATGGGTGCTTTTTCCTAATGTGATTCAACTGGGGTAATCATTTCTCTTTTATCCATTTCTTTTATTTTTATTGACTTTATTTCTTATATCTTTTCAAATATTACTTTGCAAGAAAGATCTCTTTATTTATTATCTATTTATTCCCCTCTTATTTTATTTCTTTTTAGTATTACAAATTCTTATCTTAACAAACTAACAGATTTATTTTCACTTTATTATTGTTTTATTTTATATGAATAAAGTCAATAATTATTTATACCATCAGACATAAATTAGTCCCTATGCTTTATTTTAGTCTAATTTACAAGGCTGTTTCTTGAACAAATTTCTCTCTCTCTCTCTCAAACATTATACCACTTTCATAAAAATCTTTTATTTTCTTTCACATGTCTCTTTGGGCTCATAAGTCTGTCCCAAAGAGCTCATTCATCTATCATTCTCTTCATGCGTGTGTTAAAGAAAAATGTAATCATTATGTTTGAGTTCACACAGAGAGATCAGCATCTGTCTCTGCCACACCAAAAACACCTTCTTAACAGGGGAGTCACGGGACTCCTAGTTTGGAGACTCTCCCGGGCCTTAGGTGTCAGATGGGGCTGATTGAAGATCTACCACATCTATCTCATTAAAATGTATAATCGACCACACCTCACATTCTCTCATGTGTACGATCAGTAAAACCCCCAACCGCACAGCAGGGATTCAGTCACTCTGACCCACTTGAACACAAACACTAATGGGGAAATGCGGGACATTGAGGAGTATAAGGGCTAGGAGCCATCCTTTGTTTCCTCCAGTTCACACTTGGGCACAGACACTGAATGGTTGTACTTCTTGCAAGAATAAAAGCTTTATAAAGACCATTGGTAAGGCTTTGTCTCTTATTCAGTGAAGCAGCTGTTTTGTCACAATTTGGCTCATAAAGTCTGTCCCAAGAAGCTCATACATACATTCTCTAACTCTCCTCAGATGTCCAGCAGAACCCCCACCTCAGTCCAAGAGGAGAGGGGTCACAGGTCAGCGCGAGAAGAGCTTATGTTTTACAGCCCACACACTCAAACACACACCCTTACACTTACACAGACAGCTCTCTCTACTCCTTGCAAATCAAAAACTCTTTTCTTTTATCACACAGTTTAATTAAAAATATAAAATACACACGCCAAATTTTTTATACCTGATCAAGCCCCCAGCCCACGTGATCGGCGTGCTGAGTGGTAACCATAAGACTTTCACCCACAAAGCGTAGGATTTAATTCCGATAATTGACAATTTAACCAAACAACAACCTGTCCAAGCAGACTCTCAACTGTATTGGTGAGGCGGTATCACGAGGATTTTCCAATTTCAGGCAATGTTTAGATTCCCGATTAAATGCACCCTTTGTCCGAACAGCTTCTGCTCCATCGAAATAGAACGGTAACAACAAAAGGAAGTTTAATTTAATTCTCTCCGTCCATTCATTGCCCTCGTCGTCACGTCCACAAAGCCTTATTCACACGCCAAGAAGACCTTCTATAAATCGCCCATGACAGACCTATATCCCGTCGTCAGAGTAGTGATGAGAATGAAATACTATTTCTATTCCCCACAAGTCTCTGAGTCGTGTGTATAAGCGGTTTCGCGATATATCTTAATCACCTGTTTTAGTTTAGGTCTTCTATGGCAGTCCTCAATCTATAGCTTGAGTGTGGTATTAAGATCGAAACACAGACATAAAACATTTAGTCAGCTACTCCGAACGAAACATTAGCATTAACCCTTAAGTTGCACGGTAGTAACCACCCTGACGTCATCTGTGCAAACACAGACCTGACTAACTGAAACACACATACGATATCGTCAAGGCCTCCACACTCATACAATTATTCTGGAATCAGAGACCCTCTTCCTAATTAGTTCTTTAATTTTGGAGAAGCTTTTAAGTGTCTCACCACTCCCAGGCAAACTGCTACCAACACAAAGTTAAGCAAATCTGCTTACCTGGCCAGTAGTTAAAGTTAGTTTGTGTTGGTCATCAAAGCCTCGTCATGGATCGTCCCCTCAGCTCCTTGCCAGTCCCATCTGGGTTGCCACACAAAATTTTAATGAAAATTTTTGTCATTTGAATGAAAAATTAACAGATTTATGGTTGGCTCCCACTGGCATTGTTCAGCTTTTTTTTCATCATTGGCCCTAAGTCTTTTGTTTCCCAATTCTTTCCTACATATAAAGACACATGTGGAACAGATTCTGGTACACTGAACCACTTCTTTATTCTCAGTTATACTCCTGCTGCTCCTGCTTACCTATTATGATGTTCTTCAAGATAAGTTCAACCTTTTGATTTTCAGTTTCTTTTTGCCATCTTTGTTCTGTTTTGCATCTCTGTCAGGATCATACATCATAGTACAGTGAAACTCTGACTTTGGCAACTGTGCTTCAGAAATCTGTGCTTCAACAAACTTTCCCATGTGTCAATTGTTGTCTTACATCATTTTCAATTTGTCCTAGCCAATATACATTTGCTTTTGGCTCTGCCATTGTCATTTGAGTTCCTATCCCTTGGAAGTCTATATACACTCCATCAGGAGAACACCAAATTTGAAGTCTAATTTACATAATGCATCTCTTCCTAATAGATTAACAGGAGTTTGATCTGATCTGAGGACAGAGTATGGTCACACTTTTGTTTTTAGCTTCTAAGCACACAGGAGCCGTCATAAATTAACTGTTTTTGTCGAGAATCCTATTGTCTTTGCAAATTTGCCAGACAGAGGAGATGAAAGCATAATTTAATTTACACATGTATAAACTGCTCTAAGTGTATCTATTAGCATTGGTGTTGTTTTACCTTCTATTTTAACTTTTAGCATTGGTTCTTGATTGGCAGTGGTTGTTAAAATTGGCATTTGATTCTCCCCCATAGGATTCTCTGGGGACCCTAATATCCTGATTTGGACCTCACCAAAGGAATGGACCATAACATGGACCCCTAGAGGGGCGTTGCCAACTCTTCCCCCTTCTGTGACTGTTGCCATGGATTATTAGGGCAGTCTCTTCTGTTAATATCCAAACTGACCACATGTCAGCATTCTTCAAAGTTATTATCAGTCCAGCCTTGACCTCTTGCCTCCCCCTTGTGATGGATTGGCTTTCCAACTCACTGCTTGATAGGGTGCATACGTCACAGGTTTTGTACCCAATACCATGGGATTCTTTAGTTTGACCACTAGTTTCTATTGTTTCTGTTATTTCCAAAATAATAGACAACTTCCCATAAAAGATGTTTTCGGATGTCAAAGATGTTGTCGGAGGTCCTTTCCAGAAATACCATGTTTTTAACATGATCAAAACTCACACCCAATGGCAGGTTTGCATTGATCTCCTGATCAAAAAAACAATGTCGTCATAATATCTGACTTTAATCTGTAAAGCACATTTGATATATTTTGGCCACTGTTGATGAAAATATCTATCTCTTTCCCTTCAGCCGAGGTTGTCCAGCGATGTAGCTTCTCACTAACTTCAACATTTCCCCCTTTGAGAACTTATCAAGCCTCACTTTCCACTATTCTTTACCCAGAGTGTGGCTTCAAAATACAGCCTCCTCAGAGTTATGCTTATACAGCAAGTTCCTAAATCCAAGTCACTTTAGTTTTTATGTCCATTTCCAATGACCAGATTATTGCAACCACACTCCAGAGAAGAAGTGAACATCTCTTTTCAGATTTTTTTTTATTTTTCTTTCAGTTTTCTTTTTCCAAAAAGAGCTTAAAATCCAGCCTCCTCAACTCTCAAACTTTAGATTCCAATAATCCTTTCCTTCAAAATTAGTTTTTTCTTTTTCCAAAAAAAAGATTCAACTCTCAAAAGACTTAACATTGTTATAAGCATGTGGGTGCATTTTGTTCAGCATGGGTGCTGCCTGTGGTTGTCACAGTTATGTAGAATACATCAAAAACAATCATGCTATATATATTTAAAACTCTCTTGCGCTGTGGACATCCTCTTCAACCCAGATACTTTGCGCACCGTGAGAGGTCACCCTTTTGAGAGCCAGTTAGGCTAGCACATACACCCAGGGTCTGGCTCATCTTTATTCATCTTCTTCGTCCTCATTGGAGGTACTCGAATCCAATGCTCTCATAATCCAGCTCGGTTTCCTATACAATTCCTGGTAATACATACTTTGGTTGCCCTCCAGAATTACTTTACCATTATCATGGCATACATCTTTCCTTCTTTGTTGACTTTCTTTGCTTTGCTCAGCTCCTGAGCTTTCAACATATTGCACCCTTTCATCTTGCGCTCTTGTTTCACTCCTGGGAACTCTTGCAGTGATTCTGATGATACCAGGTGGTGCTTCCTTCCACTTGGACAGCTGTCACCTACTTTGTCTGGTCCCTCTCTCTAGGCTCATTTCACTTTCTCTTGAACACCCTCAGATACACCTGATCACCTGGAACAACTGGACAAGGTGTCTCCGTCTCCTCACTGGGCTGCTTTCTTATTTCCTGCAAATATGTATTGCAGTTAGTTTTTTCATATCGATCTCAACTCCAGTTGCAACTGTTCCCAAAGGAGGTCCTTTGTGCGGTCCTCTACAATATGGCACAGGCATGGTCGACCCGTAAGCATTTCATGCGGTGTTAGATGTCATACTTCTGTTGGTTGCATGCGATAACTCAAGTGGTAAGGCATCAATCCAGTTAAGTTTAGAACTTTCACATAACTTGTTAAGTTTGAAAATTGTCTATCATTGCATATAAATATGGAGACCAATATCCTTGATCTTTTATTTTCTTTATCACCTCCCCCTTGCACAATGGTCAAAACCCATGTGCATCCAAAATGAGGATGTTTAAAGAGCTGTTGATGCAACAATCTGTCCATCATGTGAGCGCCAAAGACCTTTTTCATCTTGTGTGGCCCCCCTTTGATTCCACATTGAATGTTCATACGGACCAGCTTGCTGCTATGACATTAATTGCTCTCAAATCATGCACAAAGAGCGCCATTTAGATTTGTTCCTTTAATTACAGGAAGAATTGGAGTGTTACAATAGCTATTTGTTTCTATCAATACTCCTGCTTTTAGAAGACCTTCAATAGTATTCTTAATGCCTGCTTCAGCTTCAGGCTTTAAAGGATACTGAGATTTTTCTAGGCAAACATGCACCTGGTTTTAGCTGGATAATTATAGGGCTAGCTGACTTTACCAATCTTACATCTGTATCATGTTGAGACCATAATTCAGTAGGCACTTGTTGCTCTGCTTCATTAAAAAGTTCAACATCAATAGTCTCCATTGTTTTGGGTGCTATGTCATCTGTTTTGTATTTTTCATCAATGACTATTTCCTGAGAGTCCCTATCACTTGTGTTGCACACAAAATTTTAATGAAATTTTGTCATTTGAATGAAAAATTAGCAGGATTTATGGTTGGCTCCCACTGGCATTGTTCAGCTTTTTCATCATTGGCCCTAAGTCTTTTGTTTCCCAATTCTTTCCTACATATAAAGACACATGTGGAACAGATTCTGGTACACTGAACCACTTCTTTATTCTCAGTTATACTCACTGCTGCTCCCTGCTTACCTATTATGATGTTCTTCAAGATAAGTTCAACCTTTTTTGATTTTCAGGTTTCTTTTTGCCATCTTTGTTCTGTTTTGCATCTCTGTCAGGATCATACATCATAGTACAGTGAAACTCTGACTTTGGCAACTGTGCTTCAGAAATCTGTGCTTCAACAAACTTTCCTCATGTGTCAATTATTTTGTCTTACATCATTTTCAATTTGTCTAGCCAATATACATTTGCTTTTGGCTCTGCCATTGTCATTTGAGTTCCTATCCTTGAAGTCTATATACACTCCATCAGGAGAACACCAAATTTGAAGTCCTAATTTACATAATGCATCTCTTCCTAATAGATTAACAGGAGTTTGATCTGATACGAGGACAGGTATGGTCACACTTTTGTTTTTAGCTTCTAAGCACACAGGAGCCGTCATAGGAATTAACTGTTTTTGTCCCGAGAATCCTATTGTCTTTGCAAATTTGCCAGACAGAGGAGATGAGAAGCATAATTTGAATTTACACATGTATAAACTGCTCCTGTATCTATTAGCATTGGTGTTGTTTTACCTTCTATTTTAACTTTTAGCATTGGTTCTTGATTGGCAGTGGTTGTTAAAATTGGCATTTGATTCTCCCCCATAGGATTCTCTGGGGACCCCTAATATCCCTGATTTGGACCTCACCAAGGAATGGACCATAACATGGACCCCTAGAGGGCGTTGCCAACTCTTCCCCTTCTGTGACTGTTGCCATGGATTATTAGGGCAGTCTCTTCTGTTTGTGTCCAAACTGACCACATGTCCAGCATTCTCCCAAAGGATTATTATCAGTCCAGCCTTGACCTCTTCCTCCCCCTTGTGATGGATTGGCTTTCCAACTCACTGCTTGATAGGGTGCATACGTCACAGGTTTGTACCCAATACCATGGGATTCTTTAGTTTGACCACTAGTTTCTATTGTTTCTGTTATTTCCAAAATAATAGACAACTTCCCATAAAAATGTTTTCGGATGTCAAAGATGTTTTCGGAGGTCCTTTCAGAAATACCATGTTTTTAACATGATCAAAACTCACACAATGGCAGGTTTGCATTGATCTCCTGATCAAAAAAACAATGTCGTCATAATATCCTGACTTTAATCTGTAAAGCACATTTGATATATTTTGGCCACTGTTGATGAAAATATCTATCGCTTTCCCTTCAGCAGGTTGTCCAGCGTTGTGCTTCTCACTAGCTCTTTCTGTCTCTGATGTTTCACCATAGTTGAGAATGAATGTAGCATCTTCCTCATTAAATGTGTACTGTTGTGGATTAAATGCTGCCGTTTTTCTCTTCTTTAAAAATAAGAAAAAGATCTCCTCCCAACTCAGAGAAATCCCCATTATATAGGTAGTTCCTAGACATTCCAAATGTTTTAACTGTGTTTATGTCCATATATGGACTTAACACTCAGCACTGTGAGGGGTGGTCTTCCAGTCTCCTGCAGACCCCTGCACTCTCTCAGCTGAATATCATCATACAGATACAAATAATAGTGTATAATCATACAGTTGAATTATAATAAAATACTTATTATTCATGCAATATTAATGCAATAAACACTTCAACATTTCCCCCTTTGAGGCTTATGAAGCCTCACTTTCATATTCTTTACCCAGAGTGTAAGCTTTCCAAAATCCAGCCTCCTCAGTTATGCTACACAGCAACCAAATCAAGTCACTTTAGTTTCATTTCCAATGACCAGATTATTGCAACCACAATGGAGAGGAGAAGTAGAACATCTCTTTTCAGATTTTTTTATTTTTCTTTCAGTTTTTCTTTTTCCAAAAAGAGTAAAAGATTCAACTCTCAAAAGATTCTAATCCTTTCCTTCAAAATTAAACATTGTTATAAGCATGTAGGTGCATTTTGTTCAGCCTTGCCTGTGGTTGTCACAGTTATGTAGAATACATCAAAAAACAATCATGCTATATATATTTAAAACTCTCTTGCGCTGTGAACATCCTCTTCAACCCAGATACTTTGCGCACCGTGAGAGGGTCACCCTTTGGGAGCAGTTAGGCTAGCACATACACCACAGGGTCTGGCTCATCTTTATTCATCTTCTTCGTCCTCATTGGAAATTTTCGAATCAATATCCAATGCTCTCATAACCCAGCTCGGTTTCCTATACAATTCCTGGTAATACATACTTTGGTTGCCCTCCAGAATTACTTTACCATTATCATGACATACTCATCTTTCCTTCTTTTTTGTTGACTTTTCATTTGAATGAATGATTGGCTTTCCACCTCATTGGACCTTGCTGTTGAGCATACACATTAACAGTTGGTGCAGGCATTTGGTTTGCATTTGAAGAGGCTGCTACAGGCTGGGGCATTTACAGATTGTGGCGGAGCATTCACAGGAGCCATTACAGACATTTTGTTTTGAATGTAGCTTGGATCTTTTTCTTATTACTGCTTGTCAGCTGTTCAAGCTGCAATTGAGTCAATTCTTTGTAATTCTTTTCTTGAGTTTTTTTGTCTCTTTTGATTCTTTCTGTAATGTTCTACAGCATGAGAGACACATGGTCATAGAACTCTTTGTGTGATTTGGAGTTTAGACCAACTACATCTTTTATCTTGCTTTTCACCTCTTGTGGCATTGCTTCTACCACAGCATTCCTGGAACACTGTTGACATTAATGGGTCATTTTCAGGATTCCTTCAGTCTCCTGCTTCCATCTTTTTAATTGTCTTTGTACATATATGACTGGGTTATCTTTATCCTCCAGTTGTTCTCCTTTTAACGCTTTAGGATCAAATTAGTTGGAAATTCATCCCTCAGAGCTTGCCATATTGCTGGACGATATGCATCCAGAACCGTCCCATCCATGTAATAGGAGTCAACAGCTCTGTCTAAATCAGGCGCTTCAAGAATTTCCCCATTTTTGGGCCTCTATGATTCTTGCTAGAAGAGCTTTAATGTCCCCAACAGATAATATTTTGCCCATTGTCTCTTCCTCAAATGCTTTAATCCACTTTCCAGCCCCATCTTGGATTTCCAGCAGACGAGCGACTAACCCCTCGAGGTCCTGTGTGGCCCAGGGCACATATTGCCCTGTGTGTGGCCCAGGGCACATATTGCCCCTGTGCACCCTTGATTAAAATAGGAAGCTGTTTTACTCTAGATCTAAGCCTCCCCTTTTCTCTTCCTGTGACCAACTTCCTTCATCAGATGACTCCTCTTCACTTTCCTCATGCAAATTTTCCAAAAGCTTAGTTCTACTTTTCACCAATTTGTCTTTTACAAATTTTTGTTTCTTTAATTCTTTTATCTAGTTCTTCTTCTATTTTCTGTCTTTGTCTTTCAATTGTTCTAGCTTCTGCTCTTTCCTACTTGTGTCCTTTCATACTGTGTTTTCATTACCTCTAATGCTCTCCGTGCCTGTTCATAACACAATCTAAAGGCAAACTTTTCTCAGATTGTTTATGTCTCCCTATTTTTTTGCTTTACCTCTGCCCCTGTTTGTTTTTCATCTTCTAACTCCAGTTGCCCTTCCAATTGCATTTCTCCTGTCATTTCAATAGTCCATAAGCATTGGGAACTGACCTTCTGAAGGTGCATTTGTCATTAGTTTTGAAAACATCTCTTCTTTTTTTCAATGTTTCTTTTTCTGTCTCTTTCAATTCTTTTCTTGCTTGTTTTATATTCTTTAATATTTCTTCTCCTTTTTTTAAACAATGCCAGTATTGCCTGTTCTTTTTCTCTTTTAGCTTCTCTTTGTTGTTTCTTTAAACTTTTACTCTTCATTTTGTGTTTTTATCAAAGTTTCCATTTCTTCACACAATGATACATCAAATGTCCCTTCTTTTGGCCATTTTGTCATCATCCGTTCAGTTCTTTTTGCCATTTGTTTGACATTTTCCTACTTCACTACATAATGGGTACTTTTTCCCCTAATGATTCAACTGGGGTAATCATTTCTCTTTTATCCATTTCTTTTATTTTTTTAATGACACTATTTCTTATATCTTTTCAAATATTACTTTGCAAGAAAGATCTCTTTATTTATTATCTATTTATTCCTCTTATTTTATTTCTTTTTGTATTAAATTCTTATCTTAACAAACTAACAGATTTATTTTCACTTTATTATTTGTTTTATTTTATATGAATAAAGTCAATAATTATTTACCATCAGACATAAATTAGTCCTATGCTTTATTTTAGTCTAATTTACAAGGCTGTTTCTTGAACAAATTTCTCTCTCTCTCTCAAACATTCACCACTTTCATAAAAATCTTTTATTTTCTTTCACACATGTCTCTTTGGGCTCATAAAGTCTGTCCCAAAGAGCTCATTCATCACATTCTCTTCATGCGTGTGTTAAAGAAAAATGTAATCATTATGTTTGAGTTCACACAGAAGTCAACATCTGTCTCTGCCACACAAAAACACCTTCTTAACAGAGGTCACGGGACTCCTAGTTTGGAGACTCTCCGGGCCTTAGGTGTCAGATGGGGCTGATTGAATCACACATCTATCTCATTAAAATGTATATCGACCACACCTCACATTCTCATGCACGATCGTAAAACCCCCAACACGCACAGCAGGATTCAGTCACTCTGACCCTTGAACACAAACACTAATGGGGGAAGTGCGGGACATTGAGGGTATAAGGGCTAGGGCCATCCTTTGTTTCCTCAGTTCACACTTGGTACAGACACTGACGGTTGTACTTCTTGCAAGAATAAAAGCTTTATAAAGACCATTGGTAAGGCTTTGTCTCTTATTCAGTGAAGCAGCTGTTTTGCCATCACAATTTGGCTCATAAAGTCTGTCCCAAGAAGCTCATACATACATTCTCTAACTCTCCTCAGATGTCAGCAGGAACCCCCACCTCAGTCCAAGAGGAGAGGGGTCACAGGTCAAGCGAGAAGAGCTTATGTTTTACAGCCCACACACTCAAACACACACACTTACACTTACACAGACAGCTCTCTACTCCTTACCAAATCAAAAACTCTTTTCTTTTATCACACAGTTTAATTAAAAATAAAAAATACACCACGCCAAATTTTTGCTTACCTGATCAAACCCAGCCACGTGATCAGCGTGCTGAGTGGTAACCATAAGACTTTCACCCACAAAACGTAGGATTTAATTCCGATAATTGACAATTTAACCAAACAACAACCTGTCCAAGCAGACTCTCAACTGTATTAATTGAGGCGGTATCACAGGGATTTTCAATTTCAGGCAATGTTTAGATTCGATTAAATGCACCCTTTGTCGAACAGCTTCTATCGAAATAGAACGGTAACAACAAAGGAAGTTTAATTTAATTCTCTCCGTCCATTCGGCCCCTTAGTCCGTCGTCACAAAGCCTTATTCACGCAGAGAACCTTCTATAAATCGCCCATGACAGACCTATATCCGTCGTCAGAGTAGTGATGAGAATGAAATACTATTTCTATTCCCCACAAGTCTCTGGTAAGTAATATAGCGGTTTTACGATATATCTTAATCACCTGTTTTAGTTTCGTCTTCTATGGCAGTCCTCAATCTATAGCTTGAGCGGTATTAAGATCGAAACACAGACATAAAACATTTAGTCAGCTATCGAGCAAACATTCGCATTAACCCTTAAGTTACACGAAGTGGTAACCAACCCTGGCGTCATCTGTGCGCAAACACAGACCTGACTAACAAACACATACGATATCGTCAAGGCCTCACACTCATACAATTATTCTGGAATCAAAGACCCTCTTCCTAATTAGTTCTTTAATTTTGGAGAAGCTTTTAAAGTGTCTCACCACTCCCAGGCAAACTGCTACCAACACAAAGTTAAGCAAAATCTGCTTACCTGGCCAGTAGTTAAGTTAGTTTGTGTTGAGTCGCTCAGCAAAGCCTCGTCATGGATCGTCCACCTCAGCTCCTTGCCAGTCCCATCTGGGGTTGCCACACAAAATTTTAATGAAATTTTTGTCATTTGAATGAAAAATTAACAGATTTATGGTTGGCTCCCACTGGCATTGTTCAGCTTTTTTCATCATTGGCCCTAAGTCTTTTGTTTCCCAATTCTTTCCTACATATAAAGACACATGTGGAACAGATTCTGGTACACTGAACCACTTCTTTATTCTCAGTTATACTCACTGCTGCTCCTGCTTACCTATTATGATGTTCTTCAAGATAAGTTCAACCTTTTGATTTTCAGTTTCTTTTTGCCATCTTTGTTCTGTTTTTGCATCTCTGTCAGGATCATACATCATAGTACAGTGAAACTCTGACTTTGCAACTGTGCTTCAAAATCTGTGCTTCAACAAACTTTCCCCATGTGTCAATTATTTGTCTTACATCATTTTCAATTTGTCCTAGCCAATATACATTTGCTTTTGGCTCTGCCATTGTCATTTGAGTTCCTATCCCTTGGAAGTCTATATACACTCCATCAGGAGAACACCAAATTTGAAGTCCTAATTTACATAATGCATCTCTTCCTAATAGATTAACAGGAGTTTGATCTGATACGAGGACAGGTATGGTCACACTTTTGTTTTTAGCTTCTAAGCACACAGGAGCCGTCATAGGAATTAACTGTTTTTGTCCCGAGAATCCTATTGTCTTTGCAAATTTGCCAGACAGAGGAGATGAGAAGCATAATTTGAATTTACACATGTATAAACTGCTCCTGTATCTATTAGCATTGGTGTTGTTTTACCTTCTATTTTAACTTTTAGCATTGGTTCTTGATTGGCAGTGGTTGTTAAAATTGGCATTTGATTCTCCCCATAGGATTCTCTGGGGACCCTAATATCCCTGATTTGGACCTCACCAAGGAATGGACCATAACATGGACCCCTAGAGAGCGTTGCCAACTCTTCCCCCTTCTGTGACTGTTGCCATGGATTATTAGGGCAGTCTCTTCTGTTGTGTCCAAACTGACCACATGTCCAGCATTCTCCCAAAGGATTATTATCAGTCCAGCCTTGACCTCTTCCTCCCCCTTGTGATGGATTGGCTTTCCAACTCACTGCTTGATAGGGTGCATACGTCACAGGTTTGTACCCAATACCATGGGATTCTTTAGTTTGACCACTAGTTTCTATTGTTTCTGTTATTTCCAAAATAATAGACAACTTCCCATAAAAGATGTTTTCGGATGTCAAAGATGTTTTCGGAGGTCCTTTCAGAAATACCATGTTTTTAACATGATCAAAACTCACACCCAATGGCAGGTTTGCATTGATCTCCTGATCAAAAAAAAACAATGTCGTCATAATATCCTGACTTTAATCTGTAAAGCACATTTGATATATTTTGGCCACTGTTGATGAAAAATATCTATCGCTTTCCCTTCAGCAGGTTGTCCAGCGTTGTGCTTCTCACTAGCTCTTTCTGTCTCTGATGTTTCACCATAGTTGAGAATGAATGTAGCATCTTCCTCATTAAATGTGTACTGTTGTGGATTAAATGCTGCCGTTTTTCTCTTCTTTAAAAATAAGAAAAGATCTCCTCCCAACTCAGAGAAATCCCCATTATATAGGTAGTTCCTAGACATTCCAAATGTTTTAACTGTGTTTTATGTCCATATATGGACTTAACACTCAGCACTGTGAGGGTGGTCTTCCAGTCTCCTGCAGACCCCTGCACTCTCTCAGCTGAATATCATCATACAGATACAAATAATAGTGTATAATCATACAGTTGAATTATAATAAAATACTTATTATTCATGCAATATTAATGCAATAAACACTTCAACATTTCCCCCTTTGGGCTTATGAAGCCTCACTTTCACTATTCTTTACCCAGAGTGTAGCTTCAAAATCCAGCCTCCTCAGTTATGCTACACAGCAACCAAATCAAGTCACTTTAGTTTCATTTCCAATGACCAGATTATTGCAACCACAATGGAGAGGAGAAGTAGAACATCTCTTTTCAGATTTTTTTATTTTTTCTTTCAGTTTTTCTTTTTCCAAAAAGAGTAAAAGATTCAACTCTCAAAGATTCTAATCCTTTCCTTCAAAATTAAACATTGTTATAAGCATGTGGGTGCATTTTGTTCAGCCTTGCCTGTGGTTGTCACAGTTATGTAGAATACATCAAAAACAATCATGCTATATATATTTAAAACTCTCTTGCGCTGTAGACATCCTCTTCAACCCAGATACTTTGCGCACCGTGAGGGTCACCCTTTGGGGGAGCGGTTAGGCTAGCACATACACCCAGGGTCTGGCTCATCTTTATTCATCTTCTTCGTCCTCATTGGAGGTACTCGAATCAATATCCAATGCTCTCATAACCCAGCTCGGTTTCCTATACAATTCCTGGTAATACATACTTTGGTTGCCCTCCAGAATTACTTTACCATTATCATGACATACTCATCTTTCCTTCTTTGTTGACTTTTCATTTGAATGAATGATTGGCTTTCCACCTCATTGGACCTTGCTGTTGAGCATACACATTAACAGTTGGTGCAGGCATTTGGTTTGCATTTGAAGAGGCTGCTACAGGCTGGGGCATTTGCACAGATTGTGTATGGAGCATTCACAGGAGCCATTACAGACATTTTGTTTTGAATGTAGCTTGGATCTTTTTCTTATTACTGCTTGTCAGCTGTTCAAGCTGCAATTGAGTCAATTCTTTGTAATTCTTTTTCTTGAGTTTTTTGTCTCTTTTGATTCTTTCTGTAATGTTCTACAGCATGAGACACATGGTCATGAGAACTCTTTGTGTGATTTGGAGTTTAGACCAACTACATCTTTTATCTTGCTTTTCACCTCTTGTGGCATTGCTTCTACCACAGCATTCCTGAACACTGTTGACATTAATGGGTCATTTTCAGGATTCCCTTCAGTCTCCTGCTTCCATCTTTTAATTGTCTTTGTACATATATGACTGGGTTATCTTTATCCTCCAGTTGTTCTCCTTTTAACGCTTTAGGATCAAATTAGTTGGAAATTCATCCCTCAGAGCTTGCCATATTGCTGGACGATATGCATCCAGAACCGTCCCATCCATGTAATAGGAGTCAACAGCTCTGTCTAAATCAGACGCTCAAGAATTTCCCCATTTTTGGGCCTCCTATGATTCTTGCTAGAAGAGCTTTAATGTCCCCAACAGATAATATTTTGCCCATTGTCTCTTCCTCAAATGCTTTAATCCACTTTCCAGCCCCATCTTGGATTTCCAGCAGGCGAGCGACTAACCCCTCGAGGTCCTGTGTGGCCCAGGGCACATATTGCCCCTGTGTGGCCCAGGGCACATATTGCCCCTGTGCACCCTTGATTAAAATAGGAAGCTGTTTTACTCTAGATCTAAGCCTCCCTTTTCTCTTCCCTGTGACCAACTTCCTTCATCAGATGACTCCTCTTCACTTTCCTCATGCAAATTTTCCAAAAGCTTAGTTCTACTTTTCACCAATTTGTCTTTTACAAATTTTTGTTTCTTTAATTCTTTTATCTAGTTCTTCTTCTATTTTCTGTCTTTGTCTTTCAATTGTTCTAGCTTCTGCTCTTCCTACTTGTGTCCTTTCATACTGTGTTTTCATTACCTCTAATGCTCTCCGTGCCTGTTCATAACACAATCTAAAGGCAAACTTTTCTCAGATTGTTTATGTCTCCCTATTTTTTTGCTTTACCTCTGCCCCTGTTTGTTTTTCATCTTCTAACTCCAGTTGCCCTTCCAATTGCATTTCTCCTGTCATTTCCAATAGTCCCTTAAGCATTGGGAACTGACCTTCTGAAGGTGCATTTGTCATTAGTTTTGAAAACATCTCTTCTTTTTCAATGTTTCTTTTTCTGTCTCTTTCAATTCTTTTCTTGCTTGTTTTATATTCTTTAATATTTCTTCTCCTTTTTTAAACAATGCCAGTATTGCCTGTTCTTTTTCTCTTTTAGCTTCTCTTTGTTGTTTCTTTAAACTTTTACTCTTCATTTTGTGTTTTTTATCAAAGTTTCCATTTCTTCACACAATGATACATCAAATGTCCCTTCTTTTGGCCATTTTGTCATCATCCGTTCAGTTCTTTTTGCCATTTGTTTGACATTTTTCCTACTTCACTACATAATGGGTACTTTTTCCTAATGATTCAACTGGGTAATCATTTCTCTTTTATCCATTTCTTTTATTTTTAATGACACTATTTCTTATATCTTTTCAAATATTACTTTGCAAGAAAGATCTCTTTATTTATTATCTATTTATTCCTCTTATTTTATTTCTTTTTGTATTAAATTCTTATCTTAACAAACTAACAGATTTATTTTCACTTTATTATTTGTTTTATTTTATATGAATAAAGTCAATAATTATTTTACCATCAGACATAAATTAGTCCTATGCTTTATTTTAGTCTAATTTACAAGGCTGTTTCTTGAACAAATTTCTCTCTCTCTCTCAAACATTCACCACTTTCATAAAAATCTTTTATTTTCTTTCACACATGTCTCTTTGGGCTCATAAAGTCTGTCCCAAAGAGCTCATTCATGCATTCTCTTCATGCGTGTGTTAAAGAAAAATGTAATCATTATGTTTGAGTTCACACAGAAGTCAACATCTGTCTCTGCCACACAAAAACACCTTCTTAACAGGGGTCACGGGACTCCTAGTTTGGAGACTCTCCCGGGCCTTAGGTGTCAGATGGGGCTGATTGAATCACACATCTATCTCATTAAAATGTATATCGACCACACCTCACATTCTCATGCACGATCGTAAAACCCCCAACACGCACAGCAGGATTCAGTCACTCTGACCCTTGAACACAAACACTAATGGGGAAGTGCAGGACATTGAGGGGTATAAGGGCTAGGGCCATCCTTTGTTTCCTCAGTTCACACTTGGTACAGACACTGACGGTTGTACTTCTTGCAAGAATAAAAGCTTTATAAAGACCATTGGTAAGGCTTTGTCTCTTATTCAGTGAAGCAGCTGTTTTGCCATCACAATTTGGCTCATAAAGTCTGTCCCAAGAAGCTCATACATACATTCTCTAACTCTCCTCAGATGTCCAGCAGAACCCCCACCTCAGTCCAAGAGGGAGAGGGGGTCACAGGTCAAGCGAGAAGAGCTTATGTTTTTACAGCCCACACACTCAAACACACACACTTACACTTACACAGACAGCTCTCTACTCCTTACCAAATCAAAAACTCTTTTCTTTTATCACACAGTTTAATTAAAAAATAAAAAATACACACGCCAAATTTTTGCTTACCTGATCAAACCCCAGCCACGTGATCAGCGTGCTGAGTGGTAACCATAAGACTTTCACCCACAAAACGTAGGATTTAATTCCGATAATTGACAATTTAACCAAACAACAACCTGTCCAAGCAGACTCTCAACTGTATTAATTGAGACGGTATCACAGGGATTTTCAATTTCAGGCAATGTTTAGATTCCCGATTAAATGCACCCTTTGTCCGAACAGCTTCTATCGAAATAGAACGGTAACAACAAAAGGAAGTTTAATTTAATTCTCTCCGTCCATTCGGCCCTTCGTCCGTACGTCACAAAGCCTTATTCACGCAAGAGAACCTTCTATAAATCGCCCATGACAGACCTATATCCGTCGTCAGAGTAGTGATGAGAATGAAATACTATTTCTATTCCCCACAAGTCTCTGGTCGTAATATAGCGGTTTTGCGATATATCTTAATCACCTGTTTTAGTTTCGTCTTCTATGGCAGTCCTCAATCTATAGCTTGAGCGGTATTAAGATCGAAACACAGACATAAAACATTTAGTCAGCTATCGAGCAAACATTCGCATTAACCCTTAAGTTACACGAAGTGGTAACCAACCCTGACGTCATCTGTGCGCAAACACAGACCTGACTAACAAACACATACGATATCGTCAAGGCCTCACACTCATACAATTATTCTGGAATCAAAGACCCTCTTCCTAATTAGTTCTTTAATTTTGGAGAAGCTTTTAAAGTGTCTCACCACTCCCAGGCAAACTGCTACCAACACAAAGTTAAGCAAAATCTGCTTACCTGGCCAGTAGTTAAGTTAGTTTGTGTTGGTCGCTCAGCAAAGCCTCGTCATGGATCGTCCACCTCAGCTCCTTGCCAGTCCCATCTGGGGTGCCACACAAAATTTTAATGAAATTTTTGTCATTTGAATGAAAAATTAACAGATTTATGGTTGGCTCCCACTGGCATTGTTCAGCTTTTTTCATCATTGGCCCTAAGTCTTTTGTTTCCCAATTCTTTCCTACATATAAAGACACATGTGGAACAGATTCTGGTACACTGAACCACTTCTTTATTCTCAGTTATACTCACTGCTGCTCCTGCTTACCTATTATGATGTTCTTCAAGATAAGTTCAACCTTTTGATTTTCAGTTTCTTTTGCCATCTTTGTTCTGTTTTTGCATCTCTGTCAGGATCATACATCATAGTACAGTGAAACTCTGACTTTGGCAACTGTGCTTCAGAAATCTGTGCTTCAACAAACTTTCCCCATGTGTCAATTATTTGTCTTACATCATTTTCAATTTGTCCTAGCCAATATACATTTGCTTTTGGCTCTGCCATTGTCATTTGAGTTCCTATCCCTGGAAGTCTATATACACTCCATCAGGAGAACACCAAATTTGAAGTCCTAATTTACATAATGCATCTCTTCCTAATAGATTAACAGGAGTTTGATCTGATACGAGGACAGGTATGGTCACACTTTTGTTTTTAGCTTCTAAGCACACAGGAGCCGTCATAGGAATTAACTGTTTTTGTCCTGAGAATCCTATTGTCTTTGCAAATTTGCCAGACAGAGGAGATGAGAAGCATAATTTGAATTTACACATGTATAAACTGCTCCTGTATCTATTAGCATTGGTGTTGTTTTACCTTCTATTTTAACTTTTAGCATTGGTTCTTGATTGGCAGTGGTTGTTAAAATTGGCATTTGATTCTCCCCCATAGGATTCTCTGGGGACCCCTAATATCCCTGATTTGGACCTCACCAAGGAATGGACCATAACATGGACCCCTAGAGGGGCGTTGCCAACTCTTCCCCCTTCTGTGACTGTTGCCATGGATTATTAGGGCAGTCTCTTCTGTTGTGTCCAAACTGACCACATGTCCAGCATTCTCCCAAAGGATTATTATCAGTCCAGCCTTGACCTCTTCCTCCCCCTTGTGATGGATTGGCTTTCCAACTCACTGCTTGATAGGGTGCATACGTCACAGGTTTGTACCCAATACCATGGGATTCTTTAGTTTGACCACTAGTTTCTATTGTTTCTGTTATTTCCAAAATAATAGACAACTTCCCATAAAAGATGTTTTCGGATGTCAAAGATGTTTTGGAGGTCCTTTCAGAAATACCATGTTTTTAACATGATCAAAACTCACACCCAATGGCAGGTTTGCATTGATCTCCTGATCAAAAAAACAATGTCGTCATAATATCCTGACTTTAATCTGTAAAGCACATTTGATATATTTTGGCCACTGTTGATGAAAATATCTATCGCTTTCCCTTCAGCAGGTTGTCCAGCGTTGTGCTTCTCACTAGCTCTTTCTGTCTCTGATGTTTCACCATAGTTGAGAATGAATGTAGCATCTTCCTCATTAAATGTGTACTGTTGTGGATTAAATGCTGCCGTTTTTCTCTTCTTTAAAAATAAAAAAAGATCTCCTCCCAACTCAGAGAAATCCCCATTATATAGGTAGTTCCTAGACATTCCAAATGTTTTAACTGTGTTTTATGTCCATATATGGACTTAACACTCAGCACTGTGAGGGGTGGTCTTCCAGTCTCCTGCAGACCCCTGCACTCTCTCAGCTGAATATCATCATACAGATACAAATAATAGTGTATAATCATACAGTTGAATTATAATAAAATACTTATTATTCATGCAATATTAATGCAATAAACACTTCAACATTTCCCCCCTTTGAGGCTTATGAAGCCTCACTTTCACTATTCTTTACCCAGAGTGTAGCTTCAAAATCCAGCCTCCTCAGTTATGCTACACAGCAACCAAATCAAGTCACTTTAGTTTCATTTCCAATGACCAGATTATTGCAACCACAATGGAGAGGAGAAGTAGAACATCTCTTTTCAGATTTTTTTATTTTTCTTTCAGTTTTTCTTTTTCCAAAAAAGAGTAAAAGATTCAACTCTCAAAAGATTCTAATCCTTTCCTTCAAAATTAAACATTGTTATAAGCATGTGGGTGCATTTTGTTCAGCCTTGCCTGTGGTTGTCACAGTTATGTAGAATACATCAAAAAACAATCATGCTATATATATTTAAAAACTCTCTTGCGCTGTAGACATCCTCTTCAACCCAGATACTTTGCGCACCGTAGAGGGTCACCCTTTGGGGAGCGGTTAGGCTAGCACATACACTCAGGGTCTGGCTCATCATTATTCATCTTCTTCGTCCTCATTGGAGTACTCGAATCAATATCCAATGCTCTCATAACCCAGCTCGGTTTCCTATACAATTCCTGGTAATACATACTTTGGTTGCCCTCCAGAATTACTTTACCATTATCATGACATACTCATCTTTCCTTCTTTGTTGACTTTTCATTTGAATGAATGATTGGCTTTCCACCTCATTGGACCTTGCTGTTGAGCATACACATTAACAGTTGGTGCAGGCATTTGGTTTGCATTTGAAGAGGCTGCTACAGGCTGGGGCATTTGCACAGATTGTGGCGGAGCATTCACAGGAGCCATTACAGACATTTTGTTTTGAATGTAGCTTGGATCTTTTTCTTATTACTGCTTGTCAGCTGTTCAAGCTGCAATTGAGTCAATTCTTTGTAATTCTTTTTCTTGAGTTTTTTGTCTCTTTTGATTCTTTCTGTAATGTTCTACAGCATGAGACACATGGTCGCAGAACTCTTTGTGTGATTTGGAGTTTAGACCAACTACATCTTTTATCTTGCTTTTCACCTCTTGTGGCATTGCTTCTACCACAGCATTCCGGAACACTGTTGACATTAATGGGTCATTTTCAGGATTCCCTTCAGTCTCCTGCTTCCATCTTTTTAATTGTCTTTGTACATATATGACTGGGTTATCTTTATCCTCCAGTTGTTCTCCTTTTAACGCTTTAGGATCAAATTAGTTGGAAATTCATCCCTCAGAGCTTGCCATATTGCTGGACGATATGCATCCAGAACCGTCCCATCCATGTAATAGGAGTCAACAGCTCTGTCTAAATCAGACGCTTCAAGAATTTCCCCCATTTTTGGGCCTCCTATGATTCTTGCTAGAAGAGCTTTAATGTCCCCAACAGATAATATTTTGCCCATTGTCTCTTCCTCAAATGCTTTAATCCACTTTCCAGCCCCATCTTGGATTTCCAGCAGACGAGCGACTAACCCCTCGAGGTCCTGTGTGGCCCAGGGCACATATTGCCCCCTGTGTGGCCCAGGGCACATATTGCCCCTGTGCACCCTTGATTAAAATAGGAAGCTGTTTTACTCTAGATCTAAGCCTCCCCTTTTCTCTTCCCTGTGACCAACTTCCTTCATCAGATGACTCCTCTTCACTTTCCTCATGCAAATTTTCCAAAAGCTTAGTTCTACTTTTCACCAATTTGTCTTTTACAAATTTTTGTTTCTTTAATTCTTTTATCTAGTTCTTCTTCTATTTTCTGTCTTTGTCTTTCAATTGTTCTAGCTTCTGCTCTTCCTACTTGTGTCCTTTCATACTGTGTTTTCATTACCTCTAATGCTCTCCGTGCCTGTTCATAACACAATCTAAAGGCAAACTTTTCTCAGATTGTTTATGTCTCCCTATTTTTTTGCTTTACCTCTGCCCCTGTTTGTTTTTCATCTTCTAACTCCAGTTGCCCTTCCAATTGCATTTCTCCTGTCATTTCCAATAGTCCCTTAAGCATTGGGAACTGACCTTCTGAAGGTGCATTTGTCATTAGTTTTGAAAACATCTCTTCTTTTTCAATGTTTCTTTTTCTGTCTCTTTCAATTCTTTTCTTGCTTGTTTTATATTCTTTAATATTTCTTCTCCTTTTTAAACAATGCCAGTATTGCCTGTTCTTTTTCTCTTTTAGCTTCTCTTTGTTGTTTCTTTAAACTTTTACTCTTCATTTTGTGTTTTTTTCAAAAAGTTTCCATTTCTTCACACAATGATACATCAAATGTCCCTTCTTTTGGCCATTTTGTCATCATCCGTTCAGTTCTTTTTGCCATTTGTTTGACATTTTTCCTACTTCACTACATAATGGGTACTTTTTCCCTAATGATTCAACTGGGGTAATCATTTCTCTTTTATCCATTTCTTTTATTTTTAATGACACTATTTCTTATATCTTTTCAAATATTACTTTGCAAGAAAGATCTCTTTATTTATTATCTATTTATTCCTCTTATTTTATTTCTTTTTGTATTAAATTCTTATCTTAACAAACTAACAGATTTATTTTCACTTTATTATTTGTTTTATTTTATATGAATAAAGTCAATAATTATTTTACCATCAGACATAAATTAGTCCTATGCTTTATTTTAGTCTAATTTACAAGGCTGTTTCTTGAACAAATTTCTCTCTCTCTCTCAAACATTCACCACTTTCATAAAAATCTTTTATTTTCTTTCACACATGTCTCTTTGGGCTCATAAAGTCTGTCCCAAAGAGCTCATTCATGCATTCTCTTCATGCGTGTGTTAAAGAAAAATGTAATCATTTATGTTTGAGTTCACACAGAAGTCAACATCTGTCTCTGCCACACAAAAACACCTTCTTAACAGGGGTCACGGGACTCCTAGTTTGGAGACTCTCCGGGCCTTAGGTGTCAGATGGGGCTGATTGAATCACACATCTATCTCATTAAAATGTATATCGACCACACCACATTCTCATGCACGATCGTAAAACCCCCAACACGCACAGCAGGATTCAGTCACTCTGACCCTTGAACACAAACACTAATGGGGAAGTACGGGACATTGAGGGGTATAAGGGCTAGGGCCATCCTTTGTTTCCTCAGTTCACACTTGGTACAGACACTGACGGTTGTACTTCTTGCAAGAATAAAAGCTTTATAAAGACCATTGGTAAGGCTTTGTCTCTTATTCAGTGAAGCAGCTGTTTTGCCATCACAATTTGGCTCATAAAGTCTGTCCCAAGAAGCTCATACATACATTCTCTAACTCTCCTCAGATGTCCAGCAGAACCCCCACCTCAGTCCAAGAGGGAGAGGGGGTCACAGGTCAAGCGAGAAGAGCTTATGTTTTTACAGCCCACACACTCAAACACACACACTTACACTTACACAGACAGCTCTCTACTCCTTACCAAATCAAAAACTCTTTTCTTTTATCACACAGTTTAATTAAAAATAAAAATACACACGCCAAATTTTTGCTTACCTGATCAAACCCCAGCCACGTGATCAGCGTGCTGAGTGGTAACCATAAGACTTTCACCCACAAAACGTAGGATTTAATTCCGATAATTGACAATTTAACCAAACAACAACCTGTCCAAGCAGACTCTCAACTGTATTAATTGAGACGGTATCACAGGGATTTTCAATTTCAGGCAATGTTTAGATTCCCGATTAAATGCACCCTTTGTCCGAACAGCTTCTATCGAAATAGAACGGTAACAACAAAAGGAAGTTTAATTTAATTCTCTCCGTCCATTCGCCCCTTCGTCCGTCGTCCACAAAGCCTTATTCACGCCGAGAGAACCTTCTATAAATCGCCCATGACAGACCTATATCCGTCGTCAGAGTAGTGATGAGAATGAAATACTATTTCTATTCCCCACAAGTCTCTGGTCGTAATATAGCGGTTTTGCGATATATCTTAATCACCTGTTTTAGTTTCGTCTTCTATGGCAGTCCTCAATCTATAGCTTGAGCGGTATTAAGATCGAAACACAGACATAAAACATTTAGTCAGCTATCGAGCAAACATTCGCATTAACCCTTAAGTTACACGAAGTGGTAACCAACCCTGACGTCATCTGTGCGCAAACACAGACCTGACTAACAAACACATACGATATCGTCAAGGCCTCACACTCATACAATTATTCTGGAATCAAAGACCCTCTTCCTAATTAGTTCTTTAATTTTGGAGAAGCTTTTAAAGTGTCTCACCACTCCCAGGCAAACTGCTACCAACACAAAGTTAAGCAAAATCTGCTTACCTGGCCAGTAGTTAAGTTAGTTTGTGTTGGTCGCTCAGCAAAGCCTCGTCATGGATCGTCCACCTCAGCTCCTTGCCAGTCCCATCTGGGGTGCCACACAAAATTTTAATGAAATTTTTGTCATTTGAATGAAAAATTAACAGATTTATGGTTGGCTCCCACTGGCATTGTTCAGCTTTTTTCATCATTGGCCCTAAGTCTTTTGTTTCCCAATTCTTTCCTACATATAAAGACACATGTGGAACAGATTCTGGTACACTGAACCACTTCTTTATTCTCAGTTATACTCACTGCTGCTCCTGCTTACCTATTATGATGTTCTTCAAGATAAGTTCAACCTTTTGATTTTCAGTTTCTTTTTGCCATCTTTGTTCTGTTTTTGCATCTCTGTCAGGATCATACATCATAGTACAGTGAAACTCTGACTTTGGCAACTGTGCTTCAGAAATCTGTGCTTCAACAAACTTTCCCCATGTGTCAATTATTTGTCTTACATCATTTTCAATTTGTCCTAGCCAATATACATTTGCTTTTGGCTCTGCCATTGTCATTTGAGTTCCTATCCCTTGGAAGTCTATATACACTCCATCAGGAGAACACCAAATTTGAAGTCCTAATTTACATAATGCATCTCTTCCTAATAGATTAACAGGAGTTTGATCTGATACGAGGACAGGTATGGTCACACTTTTGTTTTTAGCTTCTAAGCACACAGGAGCCGTCATAGGAATTAACTGTTTTTGTCCTGAGAATCTATTGTCTTTGCAAATTTGCCAGACAGAGGAGATGAGAAGCATAATTTGAATTTACACATGTATAAACTGCTCCTGTATCTATTAGCATTGGTGTTGTTTTACCTTCTATTTTAACTTTTAGCATTGGTTCTTGATTGGCAGTGGTTGTTAAAATTGGCATTTGATTCTCCCCCATAGGATTCTCTGGGGACCCCTAATATCCCTGATTTGGACCTCACCAAGGAATGGACCATAACATGGACCCCTAGAGGGGCGTTGCCAACTCTTCCCCCTTCTGTGACTGTTGCCATGGATTATTAGGGCAGTCTCTTCTGTTGTGTCCAAACTGACCACATGTCCAGCATTCTCCCAAAGGATTATTATCAGTCCAGCCTTGACCTCTTCCTCCCCCTTGTGATGGATTGGCTTTCCAACTCACTGCTTGATAGGGTGCATACGTCACAGGTTTGTACCCAATACCATGGGATTCTTTAGTTTGACCACTAGTTTCTATTGTTTCTGTTATTTCCAAAATAATAGACAACTTCCCATAAAAGATGTTTTCGGATGTCAAAGATGTTTTCGGAGGTCCTTTCAGAAATACCATGTTTTTAACATGATCAAAACTCACACCCAATGGCAGGTTTGCATTGATCTCCCTGATCAAAAAAACAATGTCGTCATAATATCCTGACTTTAATCTGTAAAGCACATTTGATATATTTTGGCCACTGTTGATGAAAATATCTATCGCTTTCCCTTCAGCAGGTTGTCCAGCGTTGTGCTTCTCACTAGCTCTTTCTGTCTCTGATGTTTCACCATAGTTGAGAATGAATGTAGCATCTTCCTCATTAAATGTGTACTGTTGTGGATTAAATGCTGCCGTTTTTCTCTTCTTTAAAAATAAGAAAAAGATCTCCTCCCAACTCAGAGAAATCCCCATTATATAGGTAGTTCCTAGACATTCCAAATGTTTTAACTGTGTTTTATGTCCATATATGGACTTAACACTCAGCACTGTGAGGGTGGTCTTCCAGTCTCCTGCAGACCCCTGCACTCTCTCAGCTGAATATCATCATACAGATACAAATAATAGTGTATAATCATACAGTTGAATTATAATAAAATACTTATTATTCATGCAATATTAATGCAATAAACACTTCAACATTTCCCCCCTTTGAGGCTTATGAAGCCTCACTTTCACTATTCTTTACCCAGAGTGTAGCTTCAAAATCCAGCCTCCTCAGTTATGCTACACAGCAACCAAATCAAGTCACTTTAGTTTCATTTCCAATGACCAGATTATTGCAACCACAATGGAGAGGAGAAGTAGAACATCTCTTTTCAGATTTTTTTTTTATTTTTCTTTCAGTTTTTTCTTTTTTCCAAAAAGAGTAAAAGATTCAACTCTCAAAAGATTCTAATCCTTTCCTTCAAAATTAAACATTGTTATAAGCATGTGGGTGCATTTTGTTCAGCCTTGCCTGTGGTTGTCACAGTTATGTAGAATACATCAAAAAACAATCATGCTATATATATTTAAAACTCTCTTGCGCTGTAGACATCCTCTTCAACCCAGATACTTTGCGCACCGTAGAGGGTCACCCTTTTGGGGAGCGGTTAGGCTAGCACATACACCCAGGGTCTGGCTCATCTTTATTCATCTTCTTCGTCCTCATTGGAGGTACTCGAATCAATATCCAATGCTCTCATAACCCAGCTCGGTTTCCTATACAATTCCTGGTAATATACATACTTTGGTTGCCCTCCAGAATTACTTTACCATTATCATGACATACTCATCTTTCCTTCTTTGTTGACTTTTCATTTGAATGAATGATTGGCTTTCCACCTCATTGGACCTTGCTGTTGAGCATACACATTAACAGTTGGTGCAGGCATTTGGTTTGCATTTGAAGAGGCTGCTACAGGCTGGGGCATTTGCACAGATTGTGGCGGAGCATTCACAGGAGCCATTACAGACATTTTGTTTTGAATGTAGCTTGGATCTTTTCTTATTACTGCTTGTCAGCTGTTCAAGCTGCAATTGAGTCAATTCTTTGTAATTCTTTTTCTTGAGTTTTTTGTCTCTTTTGATTCTTTCTGTAATGTTCTACAGCATGAGACACATGGTCGCAGAACTCTTTGTGTGATTTGGAGTTTAGACCAACTACATCTTTTATCTTGCTTTTCACCTCTTGTGGCATTGCTTCTACCACAGCATTCCGAACACTGTTGACATTAATGGGTCATTTTCAGGATTCCCTTCAGTCTCCTGCTTCCATCTTTTTAATTGTCTTTGTACATATATGACTGGGTTATCTTTATCCTCCAGTTGTTCTCCTTTTAACGCTTTAGGATCAAATTAGTTGGAAATTCATCCTCAGAGCTTGCCATATTGCTGGACGATATGCATCCAGAACCGTCCCATCCATGTAATAGGAGTCAACAGCTCTGTCTAAATCAGACGCTTCAAGAATTTCCCCATTTTTGGGCCTCCTATGATTCTTGCTAGAAGAGCTTTAATGTCCCCAACAGATAATATTTTGCCCATTGTCTCTTCCTCAAATGCTTTAATCCACTTTCCAGCCCCATCTTGGATTTCCAGCAGACGAGCGACTAACCCCTCGAGGTCCTGTGTGGCCCAGGGCACATATTGCCCCCTGTGTGGCCCAGGGCACATATTGCCCCTGTGCACCCTTGATTAAAATAGGAAGCTGTTTTACTCTAGATCTAAGCCTCCCCTTTTCTCTTCCCTGTGACCAACTTCCTTCATCAGATGACTCCTCTTCACTTTCCTCATGCAAATTTTCCAAAAGCTTAGTTCTACTTTTCACCAATTTGTCTTTTACAAATTTTTGTTTCTTTAATTCTTTTATCTAGTTCTTCTTCTATTTTCTGTCTTTGTCTTTCAATTGTTCTAGCTTCTGCTCTTCCTACTTGTGTCCTTTCATACTGTGTTTTCATTACCTCTAATGCTCTCCGTGCCTGTTCATAACACAATCTAAAGGCAAACTTTTCTCAGATTGTTTATGTCTCCTATTTTTTTGCTTTACCTCTGCCCCTGTTTGTTTTTCATCTTCTAACTCCAGTTGCCCTTCCAATTGCATTTCTCCTGTCATTTCCAATAGTCCCTTAAGCATTGGGAACTGACCTTCTGAAGGTGCATTTGTCATTAGTTTTGAAAACATCTCTTCTTTTTTCAATGTTTCTTTTTCTGTCTCTTTCAATTCTTTTCTTGCTTGTTTTATATTCTTTAATATTTCTTCTCCTTTTTTAAACAATGCCAGTATTGCCTGTTCTTTTTCTCTTTTAGCTTCTCTTTGTTGTTTCTTTAAACTTTTACTCTTCATTTTGTGTTTTTTTATCAAAGTTTCCATTTCTTCACACAATGATACATCAAATGTCCCTTCTTTTGGCCATTTTGTCATCATCCGTTCAGTTCTTTTTTGCCATTTGTTTGACATTTTTCCTACTTCACTACATAATGGGTACTTTTTCCTAATGATTCAACTGGGGTAATCATTTCTCTTTTATCATTTCTTTTATTTTTTAATGACACTATTTCTTATATCTTTTCAAATATTACTTTGCAAGAAAGATCTCTTTATTTATTATCTATTTATTCCTCTTATTTTATTTCTTTTTGTATTAAATTCTTATCTTAACAAACTAACAGATTTATTTTCACTTTATTATTTGTTTTATTTTATATGAATAAAGTCAATAATTATTTTACCATCAGACATAAATTAGTCCTATGCTTTATTTTAGTCTAATTTACAAGGCTGTTTCTTGAACAAATTTCTCTCTCTCTCTCAAACATTCACCACTTTCATAAAAATCTTTTATTTTCTTTCACACATGTCTCTTTGGGCTCATAAAGTCTGTCCCAAAGAGCTCATTCATGCATTCTCTTCATGCGTGTGTTAAAGAAAAATGTAATCATTTATGTTTGAGTTCACACAGAAGTCAACATCTGTCTCTGCCACACAAAAACACCTTCTTAACAGGGGTCACGGGACTCCTAGTTTGGAGACTCTCCCGGGCCTTAGGTGTCAGATGGGGCTGATTGAATCACACATCTATCTCATTAAAATGTATATCGACCACACCTCACATTCTCATGCACGATCGTAAAACCCCCAACACGCACAGCAGGATTCAGTCACTCTGACCCTTGAACACAAACACTAATGGGGGAATGCGGGACATTGAGGGGTATAAGGGCTAGGGCCATCCTTTGTTTCCTCAGTTCACACTTGGTACAGACACTGACGGTTGTACTTCTTGCAAGAATAAAAGCTTTATAAAGACCATTGGTAAGGCTTTGTCTCTTATTCAGTGAAGCAGCTGTTTTGCCATCACAATTTGGCTCATAAAGTCTGTCCCAAGAAGCTCATACATACATTCTCTAACTCTCCTCAGATGTCCAGCAGAACCCCACCTCAGTCCAAGAGGAGAGGGGGTCACAGGTCAAGCGAGAAGAGCTTATGTTTTTACAGCCCACACACTCAAACACACACACTTACACTTACACAGACAGCTCTCTACTCCTTACCAAATCAAAAACTCTTTTCTTTTATCACACAGTTTAATTAAAAATAAAAAATACACACGCCAAATTTTTGCTTACCTGATCAAACCCCAGCCACGTGATCAGCGTGCTGAGTGGTAACCATAAGACTTTCACCCACAAAACGTAGGATTTAATTCCGATAATTGACAATTTAACCAAACAACAACCTGTCCAAGCAGACTCTCAACTGTATTAATTGAGACGGTATCACAGGGATTTTCAATTTCAGGCAATGTTTAGATTCCCGATTAAATGCACCCTTTGTCCGAACAGCTTCTATCGAAATAGAACGGTAACAACAAAAGGAAGTTTAATTTAATTCTCTCCGTCCATTCGGCCCTTTCGTCCGTCACGTCACAAAGCCTTATTCACGCAAGAGAACCTTCTATAAATCGCCCATGACAGACCTATATCCGTCGTCAGAGTAGTGATGAGAATGAAATACTATTTCTATTCCCCACAAGTCTCTGGTCGTAATATAGCGGTTTTATGATATATCTTAATCACCTGTTTTAGTTTCGTCTTCTATGGCAGTCCTCAATCTATAGCTTGAGCGGTATTAAGATCGAAACACAGACATAAAACATTTAGTCAGCTATCGAGCAAACATTCGCATTAACCCTTAAGTTACACGAAGTGGTAACCAACCCTGACGTCATCTGTGCGCAAACACAGACCTGACTAACAAACACATACGATATCGTCAAGGCCTCACACTCATACAATTATTCTGGAATCAAAGACCCTCTTCCTAATTAGTTCTTTAATTTTGGAGAAGCTTTTTAAAGTGTCTCACCACTCCCAGGCAAACTGCTACCAACACAAAGTTAAGCAAAATCTGCTTACCTGGCCAGTAGTTAAGTTAGTTTGTGTTGGTCGCTCAGCAAAGCCTCGTCATGGATCGTCCACCTCAGCTCCTTGCCAGTCCCATCTGGGGTGCCACACAAAATTTTAATGAAATTTTTGTCATTTGAATGAAAAATTAACAGATTTATGGTTGGCTCCCACTGGCATTGTTCAGCTTTTTTCATCATTGGCCCTAAGTCTTTTGTTTCCCAATTCTTTCCTACATATAAAGACACATGTGGAACAGATTCTGGTACACTGAACCACTTCTTTATTCTCAGTTATACTCACTGCTGCTCCCTGCTTACCTATTATATGATGTTCTTCAAGATAAGTTCAACCTTTTGATTTTCAGTTTCTTTTGCCATCTTTGTTCTGTTTTTGCATCTCTGTCAGGATCATACATCATAGTACAGTGAAACTCTGACTTTGGCAACTGTGCTTCAGAAATCTGTGCTTCAACAAACTTTCCCCATGTGTCAATTATTTGTCTTACATCATTTTCAATTTGTCCTAGCCAATATACATTTGCTTTTGGCTCTGCCATTGTCATTTGAGTTCCTATCCCTTGAAGTCTATATACACTCCATCAGGAGAACACCAAATTTGAAGTCCTAATTTACATAATGCATCTCTTCCTAATAGATTAACAGGAGTTTGATCTGATACGAGGACAGGTATGGTCACACTTTTGTTTTTAGCTTCTAAGCACACAGGAGCCGTCATAGGAATTAACTGTTTTTGTCCCGAGAATCCTATTGTCTTTGCAAATTTGCCAGACAGAGGAGATGAGAAGCATAATTTGAATTTACACATGTATAAACTGCTCCTGTATCTATTAGCATTGGTGTTGTTTTACCTTCTATTTTAACTTTTAGCATTGGTTCTTGATTGGCAGTGGTTGTTAAAATTGGCATTTGATTCTCCCCCATAGGATTCTCTGGGGACCCCTAATATCCCTGATTTGGACCTCACCAAGGAATGGACCATAACATGGACCCCTAGAGGGGCGTTGCCAACTCTTCCCCCTTCTGTGACTGTTGCCATGGATTATTAGGGCAGTCTCTTCTGTTGTGTCCAAACTGACCACATGTCCAGCATTCTCCCAAAGGATTATTATCAGTCCAGCCTTGACCTCTTCCTCCCCCTTGTGATGGATTGGCTTTCCAACTCACTGCTTGATAGGGTGCATACGTCACAGGTTTGTACCCAATACCATGGGATTCTTTAGTTTGACCACTAGTTTCTATTGTTTCTGTTATTTCCAAAATAATAGACAACTTCCCATAAAAGATGTTTTCGGATGTCAAAGATGTTTTCGGAGGTCCTTTCAGAAATACCATGTTTTTAACATGATCAAAACTCACACCCAATGGCAGGTTTGCATTGATCTCCCTGATCAAAAAAACAATGTCGTCATAATATCCTGACTTTAATCTGTAAAGCACATTTGATATATTTTGGCCACTGTTGATGAAAATATCTATCGCTTTCCCTTCAGCAGGTTGTCCAGCGTTGTGCTTCTCACTAGCTCTTTCTGTCTCTGATGTTTCACCATAGTTGAGAATGAATGTAGCATCTTCCTCATTAAATGTGTACTGTTGTGGATTAAATGCTGCCGTTTTTCTCTTCTTTAAAAATAAGAAAAAGATCTCCTCCCAACTCAGAGAAATCCCCATTATATAGGTAGTTCCTAGACATTCCAAATGTTTTAACTGTGTTTTATGTCCATATATGGACTTAACACTCAGCACTGTGAGGGGTGGTCTTCCAGTCTCCTGCAGACCCCTGCACTCTCTCAGCTGAATATATCATCATACAGATACAAATAATAGTGTATAATCATACAGTTGAATTATAATAAAATACTTATTATTCATGCAATATTAATGCAATAAACACTTCAACATTTCCCCCCTTTGAGGCTTATGAAGCCTCACTTTCACTATTCTTTACCCAGAGTGTAGCTTCAAAATCCAGCCTCCTCAGTTATGCTACACAGCAACCAAATCAAGTCACTTTAGTTTCATTTCCAATGACCAGATTATTGCAACCACAATGGAGAGGAGAAGTAGAACATCTCTTTTCAGATTTTTTTATTTTTCTTTCAGTTTTTCTTTTTTCCAAAAAGAGTAAAAGATTCAACTCTCAAAAGATTCTAATCCTTTCCTTCAAAATTAAACATTGTTATAAGCATGTGGGTGCATTTTGTTCAGCCTTGCCTGTGGTTGTCACAGTTATGTAGAATACATCAAAAACAATCATGCTATATATATTTAAAACTCTCTTGCGCTGTAGACATCCTCTTCAACCCAGATACTTTGCGCACCGTGAGGGTCACCCTTTGGGGAGCGGTTAGGCTAGCACATACACCCAGGGTCTGGCTCATCTTTATTCATCTTCTTCGTCCTCATTGGAGGTACTCGAATCAATATCCAATGCTCTCATAACCCAGCTCGGTTTCCTATACAATTCCTGGTAATACATACTTTGGTTGCCCTCCAGAATTACTTTACCATTATCATGACATACTCATCTTTCCTTCTTTGTTGACTTTTCATTTGAATGAATGATTGGCTTTCCACCTCATTGGACCTTGCTGTTGAGCATACACATTAACAGTTGGTGCAGGCATTTGGTTTGCATTTGAAGAGGCTGCTACAGGCTGGGGCATTTGCACAGATTGTGGCGGAGCATTCACAGGAGCCATTACAGACATTTTGTTTTGAATGTAGCTTGGATCTTTTTCTTATTACTGCTTGTCAGCTGTTCAAGCTGCAATTGAGTCAATTCTTTGTAATTCTTTTTCTTGAGTTTTTTGTCTCTTTTGATTCTTTCTGTAATGTTCTACAGCATGAGACACATGGTCGCAGAACTCTTTGTGTGATTTGGAGTTTAGACCAACTACATCTTTTATCTTGCTTTTCACCTCTTGTGGCATTGCTTCTACCACAGCATTCCGGAACACTGTTGACATTAATGGGTCATTTTCAGGATTCCCTTCAGTCTCCTGCTTCCATCTTTTAATTGTCTTTGTACATATATGACTGGGTTATCTTTATCCTCCAGTTGTTCTCCTTTTAACGCTTTAGGATCAAATTAGTTGGAAATTCATCCCTCAGAGCTTGCCATATTGCTGGACGATATGCATCCAGAACCGTCCCATCCATGTAATAGGAGTCAACAGCTCTGTCTAAATCAGACGCTTCAAGAATTTCCCCCATTTTTGGGCCTCCTATGATTCTTGCTAGAAGAGCTTTAATGTCCCCAACAGATAATATTTTGCCCATTGTCTCTTCCTCAAATGCTTTAATCCACTTTCCAGCCCCATCTTGGATTTCCAGCAGACGAGCGACTAACCCCTCGAGGTCCTGTGTGGCCCAGGGCACATATTGCCCCCTGTGTGGCCCAGGGCACATATTGCCCCTGTGCACCCTTGATTAAAATAGGAAGCTGTTTTACTCTAGATCTAAGCCTCCCTTTTCTCTTCCCTGTGACCAACTTCCTTCATCAGATGACTCCTCTTCACTTTCCTCATGCAAATTTTCCAAAAGCTTAGTTCTACTTTTCACCAATTTGTCTTTTACAAATTTTTGTTTCTTTAATTCTTTTATCTAGTTCTTCTTCTATTTTCTGTCTTTGTCTTTCAATTGTTCTAGCTTCTGCTCTTCCTACTTGTGTCCTTTCATACTGTGTTTTCATTACCTCTAATGCTCTCCGTGCCTGTTCATAACACAATCTAAAGGCAAACTTTTCTCAGATTGTTTATGTCTCCCTATTTTTTTGCTTTACCTCTGCCCCTGTTTGTTTTTCATCTTCTAACTCCAGTTGCCCTTCCAATTGCATTTCTCCTGTCATTTCCAATAGTCCCTTAAGCATTGGGAACTGACCTTCTGAAGGTGCATTTGTCATTAGTTTTGAAAACATCTCTTCTTTTTCAATGTTTCTTTTTCTGTCTCTTTCAATTCTTTTCTTGCTTGTTTTATATTCTTTAATATTTCTTCTCCTTTTTTAAACAATGCCAGTATTGCCTGTTCTTTTTCTCTTTTAGCTTCTCTTTGTTGTTTCTTTAAACTTTTACTCTTCATTTTGTGTTTTTTTATCAAAGTTTCCATTTCTTCACACAATGATACATCAAATGTCCCTTCTTTTGGCCATTTTGTCATCATCCGTTCAGTTCTTTTTGCCATTTGTTTGACATTTTTCCTACTTCACTACATAATGGGTACTTTTTCCCTAATGATTCAACTGGGGTAATCATTTCTCTTTTATCCATTTCTTTTATTTTTAATGACACTATTTCTTATATCTTTTCAAATATTACTTTGCAAGAAAGATCTCTTTATTTATTATCTATTTATTCCTCTTATTTTATTTCTTTTTGTATTAAATTCTTATCTTAACAAACTAACAGATTTATTTTCACTTTATTATTTGTTTTATTTTATATGAATAAAGTCAATAATTATTTTACCATCAGACATAAATTAGTCCTATGCTTTATTTTAGTCTAATTTACAAGGCTGTTTCTTGAACAAATTTCTCTCTCTCTCTCAAACATTCACCACTTTCATAAAAATCTTTTATTTTCTTTCACACATGTCTCTTTGGGCTCATAAAGTCTGTCCCAAAGAGCTCATTCATGCATTCTCTTCATGCGTGTGTTAAAGAAAAATGTAATCATTTATGTTTGAGTTCACACAGAAGTCAACATCTGTCTCTGCCACACAAAAACACCTTCTTAACAGGGGTCACGGGACTCCTAGTTTGGAGACTCTCCGGGCCTTAGGTGTCAGATGGGGCTGATTGAATCACACATCTATCTCATTAAAATGTATATCGACCACACCTCACATTCTCATGCACGATCGTAAAACCCCCAACACGCACAGCAGGATTCAGTCACTCTGACCCTTGAACACAAACACTAATGGGGGAAGTACGGGACATTGAGGGGTATAAGGGCTAGGGCCATCCTTTGTTTCCTCAGTTCACACTTGGTACAGACACTGACGGTTGTACTTCTTGCAAGAATAAAAGCTTTATAAAGACCATTGGTAAGGCTTTGTCTCTTATTCAGTGAAGCAGCTGTTTTGCCATCACAATTTGGCTCATAAAGTCTGTCCCAAGAAGCTCATACATACATTCTCTAACTCTCCTCAGATGTCCAGCAGAACCCCCACCTCAGTCCAAGAGGGAGAGGGGGTCACAGGTCAAGCGAGAAGAGCTTATGTTTTTACAGCCCACACACTCAAACACACACACTTACACTTACACAGACAGCTCTCTACTCCTTACCAAATCAAAAACTCTTTTCTTTTATCACACAGTTTAATTAAAAATAAAAATACACACGCCAAATTTTTGCTTACCTGATCAAACCCCAGCCACGTGATCAGCGTGCTGAGTGGTAACCATAAGACTTTCACCCACAAAACGTAGGATTTAATTCCGATAATTGACAATTTAACCAAACAACAACCTGTCCAAGCAGACTCTCAACTGTATTAATTGAGACGGTATCACAGGGATTTTCAATTTCAGGCAATGTTTAGATTCCCGATTAAATGCACCCTTTGTCCGAACAGCTTCTATCGAAATAGAACGGTAACAACAAAAGGAAGTTTAATTTAATTCTCTCCGTCCATTCGGCCCTTCGTCCGTGCGTCACAAAAGCCTTATTCACGCAAGAGAACCTTCTATAAATCGCCCATGACAGACCTATATCCGTCGTCAGAGTAGTGATGAGAATGAAATACTATTTCTATTCCCCACAAGTCTCTGGTCGTAATATAGCGGTTTTGCGATATATCTTAATCACCTGTTTTAGTTTCGTCTTCTATGGCAGTCCTCAATCTATAGCTTGAGCGGTATTAAGATCGAAACACAGACATAAAACATTTAGTCAGCTATCGAGCAAACATTCGCATTAACCCTTAAGTTACACGAAGTGGTAACCAACCCTGACGTCATCTGTGCGCAAACACAGACCTGACTAACAAACACATACGATATCGTCAAGGCCTCACACTCATACAATTATTCTGGAATCAAAGACCCTCTTCCTAATTAGTTCTTTAATTTTGGAGAAGCTTTTTAAAGTGTCTCACCACTCCCAGGCAAACTGCTACCAACACAAAGTTAAGCAAAATCTGCTTACCTGGCCAGTAGTTAAGTTAGTTTGTGTTGGTCGCTCAGCAAAGCCTCGTCATGGATCGTCCACCTCAGCTCCTTGCCAGTCCCATCTGGGGTGCCACACAAAATTTTAATGAAATTTTTGTCATTTGAATGAAAAATTAACAGATTTATGGTTGGCTCCCACTGGCATTGTTCAGCTTTTTTCATCATTGGCCCTAAGTCTTTTGTTTCCCAATTCTTTCCTACATATAAAGACACATGTGGAACAGATTCTGGTACACTGAACCACTTCTTTATTCTCAGTTATACTCACTGCTGCTCCTGCTTACCTATTATGATGTTCTTCAAGATAAGTTCAACCTTTTGATTTTCAGTTTCTTTTGCCATCTTTGTTCTGTTTTTGCATCTCTGTCAGGATCATACATCATAGTACAGTGAAACTCTGACTTTGGCAACTGTGCTTCAGAAATCTGTGCTTCAACAAACTTTCCCCATGTGTCAATTATTTGTCTTACATCATTTTCAATTTGTCCTAGCCAATATACATTTGCTTTTGGCTCTGCCATTGTCATTTGAGTTCCTATCCCTTGAAGTCTATATACACTCCATCAGGAGAACACCAAATTTGAAGTCCTAATTTACATAATGCATCTCTTCCTAATAGATTTAACAGGAGTTTGATCTGATACGAGGACAGGTATGGTCACACTTTTGTTTTTAGCTTCTAAGCACACAGGAGCCGTCATAGGAATTAACTGTTTTTGTCCCGAGAATCCTATTGTCTTTGCAAATTTGCCAGACAGAGGAGATGAGAAGCATAATTTGAATTTACACATGTATAAACTGCTCCTGTATCTATTAGCATTGGTGTTGTTTTACCTTCTATTTTAACTTTTAGCATTGGTTCTTGATTGGCAGTGGTTGTTAAAATTGGCATTTGATTCTCCCCCATAGGATTCTCTGGGGACCCCTAATATCCCTGATTTGGACCTCACCAAGGAATGGACCATAACATGGACCCCTAGAGGCGTTGCCAACTCTTCCCCCTTCTGTGACTGTTGCCATGGATTATTAGGGCAGTCTCTTCTGTTGTGTCCAAACTGACCACATGTCCAGCATTCTCCCAAAGGATTATTATCAGTCCAGCCTTGACCTCTTCCTCCCCCTTGTGATGGATTGGCTTTCCAACTCACTGCTTGATAGGGTGCATACGTCACAGGTTTGTACCCAATACCATGGGATTCTTTAGTTTGACCACTAGTTTCTATTGTTTCTGTTATTTCCAAAATAATAGACAACTTCCCATAAAAGATGTTTTCGGATGTCAAAGATGTTTTCGGAGGTCCTTTCAGAAATACCATGTTTTTAACATGATCAAAACTCACACCCAATGGCAGGTTTGCATTGATCTCCTGATCAAAAAAACAATGTCGTCATAATATCCTGACTTTAATCTGTAAAGCACATTTGATATATTTTGGCCACTGTTGATGAAAATATCTATCGCTTTCCCTTCAGCAGGTTGTCCAGCGTTGTGCTTCTCACTAGCTCTTTCTGTCTCTGATGTTTCACCATAGTTGAGAATGAATGTAGCATCTTCCTCATTAAATGTGTACTGTTGTGGATTAAATGCTGCCGTTTTTCTCTTCTTTAAAAATAAGAAAAAGATCTCCTCCCAACTCAGAGAAATCCCCATTATATAGGTAGTTCCTAGACATTCCAAATGTTTTAACTGTGTTTTATGTCCATATATGGACTTAACACTCAGCACTGTGAGGGGTGGTCTTCCAGTCTCCTGCAGACCCCTGCACTCTCTCAGCTGAATATCATCATACAGATACAAATAATAGTGTATAATCATACAGTTGAATTATAATAAAATACTTATTATTCATGCAATATTAATGCAATAAACACTTCAACATTTCCCCCCTTTGAGGCTTATGAAGCCTCACTTTCACTATTCTTTACCCAGAGTGTAGCTTCAAAATCCAGCCTCCTCAGTTATGCTACACAGCAACCAAATCAAGTCACTTTAGTTTCATTTCCAATGACCAGATTATTGCAACCACAATGGAGAGGAGAAGTAGAACATCTCTTTTCAGATTTTTTTTTTATTTTTCTTTCAGTTTTTTCTTTTTTCCAAAAAGAGTAAAAGATTCAACTCTCAAAAGATTCTAATCCTTTCCTTCAAAATTAAACATTGTTATAAGCATGTGGGTGCATTTTGTTCAGCCTTGCCTGTGGTTGTCACAGTTATGTAGAATACATCAAAAACAATCATGCTATATATATTTAAAACTCTCTTGCGCTGTAGACATCCTCTTCAACCCAGATACTTTGCGCACCGTGAGAGGTCACCCTTTGGGGAGCGGTTAGGCTAGCACATACACCCAGGGTCTGGCTCATCTTTATTCATCTTCTTCGTCCTCATTGGAGGTACTCGAATCAATATCCAATGCTCTCATAACCCAGCTCGGTTTCCTATACAATTCCTGGTAATACATACTTTGGTTGCCCTCCAGAATTACTTTACCATTATCATGACATACTCATCTTTCCTTCTTTGTTGACTTTTCATTTGAATGAATGATTGGCTTTCCACCTCATTGGACCTTGCTGTTGAGCATACACATTAACAGTTGGTGCAGGCATTTGGTTTGCATTTGAAGAGGCTGCTACAGGCTGGGGCATTTGCACAGATTGTGGCGGAGCATTCACAGGAGCCATTACAGACATTTTGTTTTGAATGTAGCTTGGATCTTTTCTTATTACTGCTTGTCAGCTGTTCAAGCTGCAATTGAGTCAATTCTTTGTAATTCTTTTTCTTGAGTTTTTTGTCTCTTTTGATTCTTTCTGTAATGTTCTACAGCATGAGACACATGGTCGCAGAACTCTTTGTGTGATTTGGAGTTTAGACCAACTACATCTTTTATCTTGCTTTTCACCTCTTGTGGCATTGCTTCTACCACAGCATTCCGGAACACTGTTGACATTAATGGGTCATTTTCAGGATTCCCTTCAGTCTCCTGCTTCCATCTTTTTAATTGTCTTTGTACATATATGACTGGGTTATCTTTATCCTCCAGTTGTTCTCCTTTTAACGCTTTAGGATCAAATTAGTTGGAAATTCATCCCTCAGAGCTTGCCATATTGCTGGACGATATGCATCCAGAACCGTCCCATCCATGTAATAGGAGTCAACAGCTCTGTCTAAATCAGACGCTTCAAGAATTTCCCCCATTTTTGGGCCTCCTATGATTCTTGCTAGAAGAGCTTTAATGTCCCCAACAGATAATATTTTGCCCATTGTCTCTTCCTCAAATGCTTTAATCCACTTTCCAGCCCCATCTTGGATTTCCAGCAGACGAGCGACTAACCCCTCGAGGTCCTGTGTGGCCCAGGGCACATATTGCCCCCTGTGTGGCCCAGGGCACATATTGCCCCTGTGCACCCTTGATTAAAATAGGAAGCTGTTTTACTCTAGATCTAAGCCTCCCCTTTTCTCTTCCCTGTGACCAACTTCCTTCATCAGATGACTCCTCTTCACTTTCCTCATGCAAATTTTCCAAAAGCTTAGTTCTACTTTTCACCAATTTGTCTTTTACAAATTTTTGTTTCTTTAATTCTTTTATCTAGTTCTTCTTCTATTTTCTGTCTTTGTCTTTCAATTGTTCTAGCTTCTGCTCTTCCTACTTGTGTCCTTTCATACTGTGTTTTCATTACCTCTAATGCTCTCCGTGCCTGTTCATAACACAATCTAAAGGCAAACTTTTCTCAGATTGTTTATGTCTCCCTATTTTTTTGCTTTACCTCTGCCCCTGTTTGTTTTTCATCTTCTAACTCCAGTTGCCCTTCCAATTGCATTTCTCCTGTCATTTCCAATAGTCCCTTAAGCATTGGGAACTGACCTTCTGAAGGTGCATTTGTCATTAGTTTTGAAAACATCTCTTCTTTTTCAATGTTTCTTTTTCTGTCTCTTTCAATTCTTTTCTTGCTTGTTTTATATTCTTTAATATTTCTTCTCCTTTTTTAAACAATGCCAGTATTGCCTGTTCTTTTTCTCTTTTAGCTTCTCTTTGTTGTTTCTTTAAACTTTTACTCTTCATTTTGTGTTTTTTATCAAAGTTTCCATTTCTTCACACAATGATACATCAAATGTCCCTTCTTTTGGCCATTTGTCATCATCCGTTCAGTTCTTTTTTGCCATTTGTTTGACATTTTTCCTACTTCACTACATAATGGGTACTTTTTCCCTAATGATTCAACTGGGGTAATCATTTCTCTTTTATCCATTTCTTTTATTTTTTTAATGACACTATTTCTTATATCTTTTCAAATATTACTTTGCAAGAAAGATCTCTTTATTTATTATCTATTTATTCCTCTTATTTTATTTCTTTTTGTATTAAATTCTTATCTTAACAAACTAACAGATTTATTTTCACTTTATTATTTGTTTTATTTTATATGAATAAAGTCAATAATTATTTTACCATCAGACATAAATTAGTCCTATGCTTTATTTTAGTCTAATTTACAAGGCTGTTTCTTGAACAAATTTCTCTCTCTCTCTCAAACATTCACCACTTTCATAAAAATCTTTTATTTTCTTTCACACATGTCTCTTTGGGCTCATAAAGTCTGTCCCAAAGAGCTCATTCATGCATTCTCTTCATGCGTGTGTTAAAGAAAAATGTAATCATTTATGTTTGAGTTCACACAGAAGTCAACATCTGTCTCTGCCACACAAAAACACCTTCTTAACAGGGGTCACGGGACTCCTAGTTTGGAGACTCTCCCGGGCCTTAGGTGTCAGATGGGGCTGATTGAATCACACATCTATCTCATTAAAATGTATATCGACCACACCTCACATTCTCATGCACGATCGTAAAACCCCCAACACGCACAGCAGGATTCAGTCACTCTGACCCTTGAACACAAACACTAATGGGGGAAGTACGGGACATTGAGGGGTATAAGGGCTAGGGCCATCCTTTGTTTCCTCAGTTCACACTTGGTACAGACACTGACGGTTGTACTTCTTGCAAGAATAAAAGCTTTATAAAGACCATTGGTAAGGCTTTGTCTCTTATTCAGTGAAGCAGCTGTTTTGCCATCACAATTTGGCTCATAAAGTCTGTCCCAAGAAGCTCATACATACATTCTCTAACTCTCCTCAGATGTCCAGCAGAACCCCCACCTCAGTCCAAGAGGGAGAGGGGGTCACAGGTCAAGCGAGAAGAGCTTATGTTTTTACAGCCCACACACTCAAACACACACACTTACACTTACACAGACAGCTCTCTACTCCTTACCAAATCAAAAACTCTTTTCTTTTATCACACAGTTTAATTAAAAAATAAAAAATACACACGCCAAATTTTTGCTTACCTGATCAAACCCCAGCCACGTGATCAGCGTGCTGAGTGGTAACCATAAGACTTTCACCCACAAAACGTAGGATTTAATTCCGATAATTGACAATTTAACCAAACAACAACCTGTCCAAGCAGACTCTCAACTGTATTAATTGAGACGGTATCACAGGGATTTTCAATTTCAGGCAATGTTTAGATTCCCGATTAAATGCACCCTTTGTCCGAACAGCTTCTATCGAAATAGAACGGTAACAACAAAAGGAAGTTTAATTTAATTCTCTCCGTCCATTCGCCCCGTCCGTCCGCGTCACAAAGCCTTATTCACGCAAGAGAACCTTCTATAAATCGCCCATGACAGACCTATATCCGTCGTCAGAGTAGTGATGAGAATGAAATACTATTTCTATTCCCCACAAGTCTCTGGTCGTAATATAGCGGTTTTGCGATATATCTTAATCACCTGTTTTAGTTTCGTCTTCTATGGCAGTCCTCAATCTATAGCTTGAGCGGTATTAAGATCGAAACACAGACATAAAACATTTAGTCAGCTATCGAGCAAACATTCGCATTAACCCTTAAGTTACACGAAGTGGTAACCAACCCTGACGCCATCTGTGCGCAAACACAGACCTGACTAACAAACACATACGATATCGTCAAGGCCTCACACTCATACAATTATTCTGGAATCAAAGACCCTCTTCCTAATTAGTTCTTTAATTTTGGAGAAGCTTTTTAAAGTGTCTCACCACTCCCAGGCAAACTGCTACCAACACAAAGTTAAGCAAAATCTGTTTACCTGGCCAGTAGTTAAGTTAGTTTGTGTTGGTCGCTCAGCAAAGCCTCGTCATGGATCGTCCACCTCAGCTCCTTGCCAGTCCCATCTGGGGTGCCACACAAAATTTTAATGAAATTTTTGTCATTTGAATGAAAAATTAACAGATTTATGGTTGGCTCCCACTGGCATTGTTCAGCTTTTTTCATCATTGGCCCTAAGTCTTTTGTTTCCCAATTCTTTCCTACATATAAAGACACATGTGGAACAGATTCTGGTACACTGAACCACTTCTTTATTCTCAGTTATACTCACTGCTGCTCCTGCTTACCTATTATGATGTTCTTCAAGATAAGTTCAACCTTTTGATTTTCAGTTTCTTTTTGCCATCTTTGTTCTGTTTTTGCATCTCTGTCAGGATCATACATCATAGTACAGTGAAACTCTGACTTTGGCAACTGTGCTTCAGAAATCTGTGCTTCAACAAACTTTCCCCATGTGTCAATTATTTGTCTTACATCATTTTCAATTTGTCCTAGCCAATATACATTTGCTTTTGGCTCTGCCATTGTCATTTGAGTTCCTATCCCTTGGAAGTCTATATACACTCCATCAGGAGAACACCAAATTTGAAGTCCTAATTTACATAATGCATCTCTTCCTAATAGATTAACAGGAGTTTGATCTGATACGAGGACAGGTATGGTCACACTTTTGTTTTTAGCTTCTAAGCACACAGGAGCCGTCATAGGAATTAACTGTTTTTGTCCCGAGAATCCTATTGTCTTTGCAAATTTGCCAGACAGAGGAGATGAGAAGCATAATTTGAATTTACACATGTATAAACTGCTCCTGTATCTATTAGCATTGGTGTTGTTTTACCTTCTATTTTAACTTTTAGCATTGGTTCTTGATTGGCAGTGGTTGTTAAAATTGGCATTTGATTCTCCCCCATAGGATTCTCTGGGGACCCCTAATATCCCTGATTTGGACCTCACCAAGGAATGGACCATAACATGGACCCCTAGAGGGGCGTTGCCAACTCTTCCCCCTTCTGTGACTGTTGCCATGGATTATTAGGGCAGTCTCTTCTGTTGTGTCCAAACTGACCACATGTCCAGCATTCTCCCAAAGGATTATTATCAGTCCAGCCTTGACCTCTTCCTCCCCCTTGTGATGGATTGGCTTTCCAACTCACTGCTTGATAGGGTGCATACGTCACAGGTTTGTACCCAATACCATGGGATTCTTTAGTTTGACCACTAGTTTCTATTGTTTCTGTTATTTCCAAAATAATAGACAACTTCCCATAAAAGATGTTTTCGGATGTCAAAGATGTTTTCGAGGTCCTTTCAGAAATACCATGTTTTTAACATGATCAAAACTCACACCCAATGGCAGGTTTGCATTGATCTCCCTGATCAAAAAAACAATGTCGTCATAATATCCTGACTTTAATCTGTAAAGCACATTTGATATATTTTGGCCACTGTTGATGAAAATATCTATCGCTTTCCCTTCAGCAGGTTGTCCAGCGTTGTGCTTCTCACTAGCTCTTTCTGTCTCTGATGTTTCACCATAGTTGAGAATGAATGTAGCATCTTCCTCATTAAATGTGTACTGTTGTGGATTAAATGCTGCCGTTTTTCTCTTCTTTAAAAATAAGAAAAAGATCTCCTCCCAACTCAGAGAAATCCCCCATTATATAGGTAGTTCCTAGACATTCCAAATGTTTTAACTGTGTTTTATGTCCATATATGGACTTAACACTCAGCACTGTGAGGGGTGGTCTTCCAGTCTCCTGCAGACCCTGCACTCTCTCAGCTGAATATCATCATACAGATACAAATAATAGTGTATAATCATACAGTTGAATTATAATAAAATACTTATTATTCATGCAATATTAATGCAATAAACACTTCAACATTTCCCCCCTTTGAGGCTTATGAAGCCTCACTTTCACTATTCTTTACCCAGAGTGTAGCTTCAAAATCCAGCCTCCTCAGTTATGCTACACAGCAACCAAATCAAGTCACTTTAGTTTCATTTCCAATGACCAGATTATTGCAACCACAATGGAGAGGAGAAGTAGAACATCTCTTTTCAGATTTTTTTTTTATTTTTCTTTCAGTTTTTTCTTTTTTCCAAAAAGAGTAAAAGATTCAACTCTCAAAAGATTCTAATCCTTTCCTTCAAAATTAAACATTGTTATAAGCATGTGGGTGCATTTTGTTCAGCCTTGCCTGTGGTTGTCACAGTTATGTAGAATACATCAAAAAACAATCATGCTATATATATTTAAAACTCTCTTGCGCTGTAGACATCCTCTTCAACCCAGATACTTTGCGCACCGTGAGGGTCACCCTTTGGGGAGCGGTTAGGCTAGCACATACACCCAGGGTCTGGCTCATCTTTATTCATCTTCTTCGTCCTCATTGGAGTACTCGAATCAATATCCAATGCTCTCATAACCCAGCTCGGTTTCCTATACAATTCCTGGTAATACATACTTTGGTTGCCCTCCAGAATTACTTTACCATTATCATGACATACTCATCTTTCCTTCTTTGTTGACTTTTCATTTGAATGAATGATTGGCTTTCCACCTCATTGGACCTTGCTGTTGAGCATACACATTAACAGTTGGTGCAGGCATTTGGTTTGCATTTGAAGAGGCTGCTACAGGCTGGGGCATTTGCACAGATTGTGGCGGAGCATTCACAGGAGCCATTACAGACATTTTGTTTTGAATGTAGCTTGGATCTTTTTCTTATTACTGCTTGTCAGCTGTTCAAGCTGCAATTGAGTCAATTCTTTGTAATTCTTTTTCTTGAGTTTTTTGTCTCTTTTGATTCTTTCTGTAATGTTCTACAGCATGAGACACATGGTCGCAGAACTCTTTGTGTGATTTGGAGTTTAGACCAACTACATCTTTTATCTTGCTTTTCACCTCTTGTGGCATTGCTTCTACCACAGCATTCCGAACACTGTTGACATTAATGGGTCATTTTCAGGATTCCCTTCAGTCTCCTGCTTCCATCTTTTTAATTGTCTTTGTACATATATGACTGGGTTATCTTTATCCTCCAGTTGTTCTCCTTTTAACGCTTTAGGATCAAATTAGTTGGAAATTCATCCTCAGAGCTTGCCATATTGCTGGACGATATGCATCCAGAACCGTCCCATCCATGTAATAGGAGTCAACAGCTCTGTCTAAATCAGACGCTTCAAGAATTTCCCCATTTTTGGGCCTCCTATGATTCTTGCTAGAAGAGCTTTAATGTCCCCAACAGATAATATTTTGCCCATTGTCTCTTCCTCAAATGCTTTAATCCACTTTCCAGCCCCATCTTGGATTTCCAGCAGACGAGCGACTAACCCTCGAGGTCCTGTGTGGCCCAGGGCACATATTGCCCCTGTGTGTGGCCCAGGGCACATATTGCCCCTGTGCACCCTTTTGATTAAAATAGGAAGCTGTTTTACTCTAGATCTAAGCCTCCCTTTTCTCTTCCCTGTGACCAACTTCCTTCATCAGATGACTCCTCTTCACTTTCCTCATGCAAATTTTCCAAAAGCTTAGTTCTACTTTTCACCAATTTGTCTTTTACAAATTTTTGTTTCTTTAATTCTTTTATCTAGTTCTTCTTCTATTTTCTGTCTTTGTCTTTCAATTGTTCTAGCTTCTGCTCTTCCTACTTGTGTCCTTTCATACTGTGTTTTCATTACCTCTAATGCTCTCCGTGCCTGTTCATAACACAATCTAAAGGCAAACTTTTCTCAGATTGTTTATGTCTCCTATTTTTTTGCTTTACCTCTGCCCCTGTTTGTTTTTCATCTTCTAACTCCAGTTGCCCTTCCAATTGCATTTCTCCTGTCATTTCCAATAGTCCCTTAAGCATTGGGAACTGACCTTCTGAAGGTGCATTTGTCATTAGTTTTGAAAACATCTCTTCTTTTTTCAATGTTTCTTTTTCTGTCTCTTTCAATTCTTTTCTTGCTTGTTTTATATTCTTTAATATTTCTTCTCCTTTTTAAACAATGCCAGTATTGCCTGTTCTTTTTCTCTTTTAGCTTCTCTTTGTTGTTTCTTTAAACTTTTACTCTTCATTTTGTGTTTTTTATCAAAGTTTCCATTTCTTCACACAATGATACATCAAATGTCCCTTCTTTTGGCCATTTTGTCATCATCCGCTCAGTTCTTTTTTGCCATTTGTTTGACATTTTTCCTACTTCACTACATAATGGGTACTTTTTCCTAATGATTCAACTGGGGTAATCATTTCTCTTTATCCATTTCTTTTATTTTTTAATGACACTATTTCTTATATCTTTTCAAATATTACTTTGCAAGAAAGATCTCTTTATTTATTATCTATTTATTCCTCTTATTTTATTTCTTTTGTATTAAATTCTTATCTTAACAAACTAACAGATTTATTTTCACTTTATTATTTGTTTTATTTTATATGAATAAAGTCAATAATTATTTTACCATCAGACATAAATTAGTCCTATGCTTTATTTTAGTCTAATTTACAAGGCTGTTTCTTGAACAAATTTCTCTCTCTCTCTCAAACATTCACCACTTTCATAAAAATCTTTTATTTTCTTTCACACATGTCTCTTTGGGCTCATAAAGTCTGTCCCAAAGAGCTCATTCATGCATTCTCTTCATGCGTGTGTTAAAGAAAATGTAATCATTTATGTTTGAGTTCACACAGAAGTCAACATCTGTCTCTGCCACACAAAAACACCTTCTTAACAGGGGTCACGGGACTCCTAGTTTGGAGACTCTCCCGGCCTTAGGTGTCAGATGGGGCTGATTGAATCACACATCTATCTCATTAAAATGTATATCGACCACACCTCACATTCTCATGCACGATCGTAAAACCCCCAACACGCACAGCAGGATTCAGTCACTCTGACCCTTGAACACAAACACTAATGGGGGAAGTACGGGACATTGAGGGGTATAAGGGCTAGGGCCATCCTTTGTTTCCTCAGTTCACACTTGGTACAGACACTGACGGTTGTACTTCTTGCAAGAATAAAAGCTTTATAAAGACCATTGGTAAGGCTTTGTCTCTTATTCAGTGAAGCAGCTGTTTTGCCATCACAATTTGGCTCATAAAGTCTGTCCCAAGAAGCTCATACATACATTCTCTAACTCTCCTCAGATGTCCAGCAGAACCCCCACCTCAGTCCAAGAGGGAGAGGGGGTCACAGGTCAAGCGAGAAGAGCTTATGTTTTTACAGCCCACACACTCAAACACACACACTTACACTTACACAGACAGCTCTCTACTCCTTACCAAATCAAAAACTCTTTTCTTTTATCACACAGTTTAATTAAAAATAAAAATACACACGCCAAATTTTTGCTTACCTGATCAAACCCCAGCCACGTGATCAGCGTGCTGAGTGGTAACCATAAGACTTTCACCCACAAAACGTAGGATTTAATTCCGATAATTGACAATTTAACCAAACAACAACCTGTCCAAGCAGACTCTCAACTGTATTAATTGAGACGGTATCACAGGGATTTTCAATTTCAGGCAATGTTTAGATTCCCGATTAAATGCACCTTTGTCCGAACAGCTTCTATCGAAATAGAACGGTAACAACAAAAGGAAGTTTAATTTAATTCTTCCGTCCATTCGCCCTTCGTCCGTCCGTACGTCACAAAGCCTTATTCACGCAAGAGAACCTTCTATAAATCGCCCATGACAGACCTATATCCGTCGTCAGAGTAGTGATGAGAATGAAATACTATTTCTATTCCCCACAGTCTCTGGTCGTAATATAGCGGTTTTGCGATATATCTTAATCACCTGTTTTAGTTTCGTCTTCTATGGCAGTCCTCAATCTATAGCTTGAGCGGTATTAAGATCGAAACACAGACATAAAACATTTAGTCAGCTATCGAGCAAACATTCGCATTAACCCTTAAGTTACACGAAGTGGTAACCAACCCTGACGCCATCTGTGCGCAAACACAGACCTGACTAACAAACACATACGATATCGCCAAGGCCTCACACTCATACAATTATTCTGGAATCAAAGACCTCTTCCTAATTAGTTCTTTAATTTTGGAGAAGCTTTTAAAGTGTCTCACCACTCCCAGGCAAACTGCTACCAACACAAAGTTAAGCAAAATCTGCTTACCTGGCCAGTAGTTAAGTTAGTTTGTGTTGGTCGCTCAGCAAAGCCTCGTCATGGATCGCCCACCTCAGCTCCTTGCCAGTCCCATCTGGGGTGCCACACAAAATTTTAATGAAATTTTTGTCATTTGAATGAAAAATTAACAGATTTATGGTTGGCTCCCACTGGCATTGTTCAGCTTTTTTCATCATTGGCCCTAAGTCTTTTGTTTCCCAATTCTTTCCTACATATAAAGACACATGTGGAACAGATTCTGGTACACTGAACCACTTCTTTATTCTCAGTTATACTCACTGCTGCTCCCTGCTTACCTATTATGATGTTCTTCAAGATAAGTTCAACCTTTTGATTTTCAGTTTCTTTTGCCATCTTTGTTCTGTTTTTGCATCTCTGTCAGGATCATACATCATAGTACAGTGAAACTCTGACTTTGGCAACTGTGCTTCAGAAATCTGTGCTTCAACAAACTTTCCCCATGTGTCAATTATTTGTCTTACATCATTTTCAATTTGTCCTAGCCAATATACATTTGCTTTTGGCTCTGCCATTGTCATTTGAGTTCCTATCCCTTGAAGTCTATATACACTCCATCAGGAGAACACCAAATTTGAAGTCCTAATTTACATAATGCATCTCTTCCTAATAGATTAACAGGAGTTTGATCTGATACGAGGACAGGTATGGTCACACTTTTGTTTTTAGCTTCTAAGCACACAGGAGCCGTCATAGGAATTAACTGTTTTTGTCCCGAGAATCCTATTGTCTTTGCAAATTTGCCAGACAGAGGAGATGAGAAGCATAATTTGAATTTACACATGTATAAACTGCTCCTGTATCTATTAGCATTGGTGTTGTTTTACCTTCTATTTTAACTTTTAGCATTGGTTCTTGATTGGCAGTGGTTGTTAAAATTGGCATTTGATTCTCCCCCATAGGATTCTCTGGGGACCCCTAATATCCCTGATTTGGACCTCACCAAGGAATGGACCATAACATGGACCCCTAGAGGGGCGTTGCCAACTCTTCCCCTTCTGTGACTGTTGCCATGGATTATTAGGGCAGTCTCTTCTGTTGTGTCCAAACTGACCACATGTCCAGCATTCTCCCAAAGGATTATTATCAGTCCAGCCTTGACCTCTTCCTCCCCTTTGTGATGGATTGGCTTTCCAACTCACTGCTTGATAGGGTGCATACGTCACAGGTTTGTACCCAATACCATGGGATTCTTTAGTTTGACCACTAGTTTCTATTGTTTCTGTTATTTCCAAAATAATAGACAACTTCCCATAAAAGATGTTTTCGGATGTCAAAGATGTTTTCGGAGGTCCTTTCAGAAATACCATGTTTTTAACATGATCAAAACTCACACCCAATGGCAGGTTTGCATTGATCTCCTGATCAAAAAAACAATGTCGCCATAATATCCTGACTTTAATCTGTAAAGCACATTTGATATATTTTGGCCACTGTTGATGAAAATATCTATCGCTTTCCTTCAGCAGGTTGTCCAGCATTGTGCTTCTCACTAGCTCTTTCTGTCTCTGATGTTTCACCATAGTTGAGAATGAATGTAGCATCTTCCTCATTAAATGTGTACTGTTGTGGATTAAATGCTGCCGTTTTTCTCTTCTTTAAAAATAAGAAAAGATCTCCTCCCAACTCAGAGAAATCCCCATTATATAGGTAGTTCCTAGACATTCCAAATGTTTTAACTGTGTTTTATGTCCATATATGGACTTAACACTCAGCACTGTGAGGGGTGGTCTTCCAGTCTCCTGCAGACCCCTGCACTCTCTCAGCTGAATATCATCATACAGATACAAATAATAGTGTATAATCATACAGTTGAATTATAATAAAATACTTATTATTCATGCAATATTAATGCAATAAACACTTCAACATTTCCTTTGAGGCTTATGAAGCCTCACTTTCACTATTCTTTACCCAGAGTGTAGCTTCAAAATCCAGCCTCCTCAGTTATGCTACACAGCAACCAAATCAAGTCACTTTAGTTTCATTTCCAATGACCAGATTATTGCAACCACAATGGAGAGGAGAAGTAGAACATCTCTTTTCAGATTTTTTTATTTTTCTTTCAGTTTTTTTTTTTTCCAAAAAGAGTAAAAGATTCAACTCTCAAAAGATTCTAATCCTTTCCTTCAAAATTAAACATTGTTATAAGCATGTGGGTGCATTTTGTTCAGCCTTGCCTGTGGTTGTCACAGTTATGTAGAATACATCAAAAACAATCATGCTATATATATTTAAAACTCTCTTGCGCTGTAGACATCCTCTTCAACCCAGATACTTTGCGCACGTGAGAGGGTCACCCTTTGGGGAGCGGTTAGGCTAGCACATACACCCAGGGTCTGGCTCATCTTTATTCATCTTCTTCGTCCTCATTGAGGTACTCGAATCAATATCCAATGCTCTCATAACCCAGCTCGGTTTCCTATACAATTCCTGGTAATACATACTTTGGTTGCCCTCCAGAATTACTTTACCATTATCATGACATACTCATCTTTCCTTCTTTGTTGACTTTTCATTTGAATGAATGATTGGCTTTCCACCTCATTGACCTTGCTGTTGAGCATACACATTAACAGTTGGTGCAGGCATTTGGTTTGCATTTGAAGAGGCTGCTACAGGCTGGGGCATTTGCACAGATTGTGGCGGAGCATTCACAGGAGCCATTACAGACATTTTGTTTTGAATGTAGCTTGGATCTTTTTCTTATTACTGCTTGTCAGCTGTTCAAGCTGCAATTGAGTCAATTCTTTGTAATTCTTTTTCTTGAGTTTTTTGTCTCTTTTGATTCTTTCTGTAATGTTCTACAGCATGAGACACATGGTCGCAGAACTCTTTGTGTGATTTGGAGTTTAGACCAACTACATCTTTTATCTTGCTTTTCACCTCTTGTGGCATTGCTTCTACCACAGCATTCCGGAACACTGTTGACATTAATGGTCATTTTCAGGATTCCCTTCAGTCTCCTGCTTCCATCTTTTAATTGTCTTTGTACATATATGACTGGGTTATCTTTATCCTCCAGTTGTTCTCCTTTTAACGCTTTAGGATCAAATTAGTTGGAAATTCATCCCTCAGAGCTTGCCATATTGCTGGACGATATGCATCCAGAACCGTCCCATCCATGTAATAGGAGTCAACAGCTCTGTCTAAATCAGACGCTTCAAGAATTTCCCCCATTTTTGGGCCTCCTATGATTCTTGCTAGAAGAGCTTTAATGTCCCCAACAGATAATATTTTGCCCATTGTCTCTTCCTCAAATGCTTTAATCCACTTTCCAGCCCCATCTTGGATTTCCAGCAGACGAGCGACTAACCCTCGAGGTCCTGTGTGGCCCAGGGCACATATTGCCCCCTGTGTGGCCCAGGGCACATATTGCCCTGTGCACCCTTGATTAAAATAGGAAGCTGTTTTACTCTAGATCTAAGCCTCCCTTTTTCTCTTCCCTGTGACCAACTTCCTTCATCAGATGACTCCTCTTCACTTTCCTCATGCAAATTTTCCAAAAGCTTAGTTCTACTTTTCACCAATTTGTCTTTTACAAATTTTTGTTTCTTTAATTCTTTTATCTAGTTCTTCTTCTATTTTCTGTCTTTGTCTTTCAATTGTTCTAGCTTCTGCTCTTCCTACTTGTGTCCTTTCATACTGTGTTTTCATTACCTCTAATGCTCTCCGTGCCTGTTCATAACACAATCTAAAGGCAAACTTTTCTCAGATTGTTTATGTCTCCCTATTTTTTTGCTTTACCTCTGCCCCTGTTTGTTTTTCATCTTCTAACTCCAGTTGCCCTTCCAATTGCATTTCTCCTGTCATTTCCAATAGTCCCTTAAGCATTGGGAACTGACCTTCTGAAGGTGCATTTGTCATTAGTTTTGAAAACATCTCTTCTTTTTCAATGTTTCTTTTTCTGTCTCTTTCAATTCTTTTCTTGCTTGTTTTATATTCTTTAATATTTCTTCTCCTTTTTTAAACAATGCCAGTATTGCCTGTTCTTTTTTCTCTTTTAGCTTCTCTTTGTTGTTTCTTTAAACTTTTACTCTTCATTTTGTGTTTTTTATCAAAGTTTCCATTTCTTCACACAATGATACATCAAATGTCCCTTCTTTTGGCCATTTTGTCATCATCCGTTCAGTTCTTTTTTGCCATTTGTTTGACATTTTTCCTACTTCACTACATAATGGGTACTTTTTCCCTAATGATTCAACTGGGGTAATCATTTCTCTTTATCCATTTCTTTTATTTTTAATGACACTATTTCTTATATCTTTTCAAATATTACTTTGCAAGAAAGATCTCTTTATTTATTATCTATTTATTCCTCTTATTTTATTTCTTTTTGTATTAAATTCTTATCTTAACAAACTAACAGATTTATTTTCACTTTATTATTTGTTTTATTTTATATGAATAAAGTCAATAATTATTTTACCATCAGACATAAATTAGTCCTATGCTTTATTTTAGTCTAATTTACAAGGCTGTTTCTTGAACAAATTTCTCTCTCTCTCTCAAACATTCACCACTTTCATAAAAATCTTTTATTTTCTTTCACACATGTCTCTTTGGGCTCATAAAGTCTGTCCCAAAGAGCTCATTCATGCATTCTCTTCATGCGTGTGTTAAAGAAAAATGTAATCATTTATGTTTGAGTTCACACAGAAGTCAACATCTGTCTCTGCCACACAAAAACACCTTCTTAACAGGGGTCACGGGACTCCTAGTTTGGAGACTCTCCCGGCCTTAGGTGTCAGATGGGGCTGATTGAATCACACATCTATCTCATTAAAATGTATATCGACCACACCTCACATTCTCATGCACGATCGTAAAACCCCCAACACGCACAGCAGGATTCAGTCACTCTGACCCTTGAACACAAACACTAATGGGGAAATGTACGGGACATTGAGGGGTATAAGGGCTAGGGCCATCCTTTGTTTCCTCAGTTCACACTTGGTACAGACACTGACGGTTGTACTTCTTGCAAGAATAAAAGCTTTATAAAGACCATTGGTAAGGCTTTGTCTCTTATTCAGTGAAGCAGCTGTTTTGCCATCACAATTTGGCTCATAAAGTCTGTCCCAAGAAGCTCATACATACATTCTCTAACTCTCCTCAGATGTCCAGCAGAACCCCACCTCAGTCCAAGAGGAGAGGGGGGTCACAGGTCAAGCGAGAAGAGCTTATGTTTTTACAGCCCACACACTCAAACACACACACTTACACTTACACAGACAGCTCTCTACTCCTTACCAAATCAAAAACTCTTTTCTTTTATCACACAGTTTAATTAAAAATAAAAATACACACGCCAAATTTTTGCTTACCTGATCAAACCCCAGCCACGTGATCAGCGTGCTGAGTGGTAACCATAAGACTTTCACCCACAAAACGTAGGATTTAATTCCGATAATTGACAATTTAACCAAACAACAACCTGTCCAAGCAGACTCTCAACTGTATTAATTGAGACGGTATCACAGGGATTTTCAATTTCAGGCAATGTTTAGATTCCCGATTAAATGCACCCTTTGTCCGAACAGCTTCTATCGAAATAGAACGGTAACAACAAAGGAAGTTTAATTTAATTCTCTCCGTCCATTCGCCCCTTCGTCCGTGACGTCACAAAGCCTTATTCACGCAAGAGAACCTTCTATAAATCGCCCATGACAGACCTATATCCGTCGTCAGAGTAGTGATGAGAATGAAATACTATTTCTATTCCCCACAAGTCTCTGGTCGTAATATAGCGGTTTTGCGATATATCTTAATCACCTGTTTTAGTTTCGTCTTCTATGGCAGTCCTCAATCTATAGCTTGAGCGGTATTAAGATCGAAACACAGACATAAAACATTTAGTCAGCTATCGAGCAAACATTCGCATTAACCCTTAAGTTACACTGAAGTGGTAACCAACCCTGACGTCATCTGTGCGCAAACACAGACCTGACTAACAAACACATACGATATCGTCAAGGCCTCACACTCATACAATTATTCTGGAATCAAAGACCCTCTTCCTAATTAGTTCTTTAATTTTGGAGAAGCTTTTAAAGTGTCTCACCACTCCCAGGCAAACTGCTACCAACACAAAGTTAAGCAAAATCTGCTTACCTGGCCAGTAGTTAAGTTAGTTTGTGTTGGTCGCTCAGCAAAGCCTCGTCATGGATCGTCCACCTCAGCTCCTTGCCAGTCCCATCTGGGTGCCACACAAAATTTTAATGAAATTTTTGTCATTTGAATGAAAAATTAACAGATTTATGGTTGGCTCCCACTGGCATTGTTCAGCTTTTTTCATCATTGGCCCTAAGTCTTTTGTTTCCCAATTCTTTCCTACATATAAAGACACATGTGGAACAGATTCTGGTACACTGAACCACTTCTTTATTCTCAGTTATACTCACTGCTGCTCCTGCTTACCTATTATGATGTTCTTCAAGATAAGTTCAACCTTTTGATTTTCAGTTTCTTTTGCCATCTTTGTTCTGTTTTTGCATCTCTGTCAGGATCATACATCATAGTACAGTGAAACTCTGACTTTGGCAACTGTGCTTCAGAAATCTGTGCTTCAACAAACTTTCCCCATGTGTCAATTATTTGTCTTACATCATTTTCAATTTGTCCTAGCCAATATACATTTGCTTTTGGCTCTGCCATTGTCATTTGAGTTCCTATCCCTTGAAGTCTATATACACTCCATCAGGAGAACACCAAATTTGAAGTCCTAATTTACATAATGCATCTCTTCCTAATAGATTAACAGGAGTTTGATCTGATACGAGGACAGGTATGGTCACACTTTTGTTTTTAGCTTCTAAGCACACAGGAGCCGTCATAGGAATTAACTGTTTTTGTCCTGAGAATCCTATTGTCTTTGCAAATTTGCCAGACAGAGGAGATGAGAAGCATAATTTGAATTTACACATGTATAAACTGCTCCTGTATCTATTAGCATTGGTGTTGTTTTACCTTCTATTTTAACTTTTAGCATTGGTTCTTGATTGGCAGTGGTTGTTAAAATTGGCATTTGATTCTCCCCCATAGGATTCTCTGGGGACCCCTAATATCCCTGATTTGGACCTCACCAAGGAATGGACCATAACATGGACCCCTAGAGGGCGTTGCCAACTCTTCCCCCTTCTGTGACTGTTGCCATGGATTATTAGGGCAGTCTCTTCTGTTGTGTCCAAACTGACCACATGTCCAGCATTCTCCCAAAGGATTATTATCAGTCCAGCCTTGACCTCTTCCTCCCCCTTGTGATGGATTGGCTTTCCAACTCACTGCTTGATAGGGTGCATACGTCACAGGTTTGTACCCAATACCATGGGATTCTTTAGTTTGACCACTAGTTTCTATTGTTTCTGTTATTTCCAAAATAATAGACAACTTCCCATAAAAGATGTTTTCGGATGTCAAAGATGTTTTCGGAGGTCCTTTCAGAAATACCATGTTTTTAACATGATCAAAACTCACACCCAATGGCAGGTTTGCATTGATCTCCTGATCAAAAAAACAATGTCGTCATAATATCCTGACTTTAATCTGTAAAGCACATTTGATATATTTTGGCCACTGTTGATGAAAATATCTATCGCTTTCCCTTCAGCAGGTTGTCCAGCGTTGTGCTTCTCACTAGCTCTTTCTGTCTCTGATGTTTCACCATAGTTGAGAATGAATGTAGCATCTTCCTCATTAAATGTGTACTGTTGTGGATTAAATGCTGCCGTTTTTCTCTTCTTTAAAAATAAGAAAAGATCTCCTCCCAACTCAGAGAAATCCCCATTATATAGGTAGTTCCTAGACATTCCAAATGTTTTAACTCTGTGTTTTATGTCCATATATGGACTTAACACTCAGCACTGTGAGGGGTGGTCTTCCAGTCTCCTGCAGACCCCTGCACTCTCTCAGCTGAATATCATCATACAGATACAAATAATAGTGTATAATCATACAGTTGAATTATAATAAAATACTTATTATTCATGCAATATTAATGCAATAAACACTTCAACATTTCCCCCCTTTGAGGCTTATGAAGCCTCACTTTCACTATTCTTTACCCAGAGTGTAGCTTCAAAATCCAGCCTCCTCAGTTATGCTACACAGCAACCAAATCAAGTCACTTTAGTTTCATTTCCAATGACCAGATTATTGCAACCACAATGGAGAGGAGAAGTAGAACATCTCTTTTCAGATTTTTTTATTTTTCTTTCAGTTTTTTCTTTTTCCAAAAAGAGTAAAAGATTCAACTCTCAAAAGATTCTAATCCTTTCCTTCAAAATTAAACATTGTTATAAGCATGTGGGTGCATTTTGTTCAGCCTTGCCTGTGGTTGTCACAGTTATGTAGAATACATCAAAAACAATCATGCTATATATATTTAAAACTCTCTTGCGCTGTAGACATCCTCTTCAACCCAGATACTTTGCGCACCGTGAGGGTCACCCTTTGGGAGCGGTTAGGCTAGCACATACACCCAGGGTCTGGCTCATCTTTATTCATCTTCTTCGTCCTCATTGGAGGTACTCGAATCAATATCCAATGCTCTCATAACCCAGCTCGGTTTCCTATACAATTCCTGGTAATACATACTTTGGTTGCCCTCCAGAATTACTTTTACCATTATCATGACATACTCATCTTTCCTTCTTTGTTGACTTTTCATTTGAATGAATGATTGGCTTTCCACCTCATTGACCTTGCTGTTGAGCATACACATTAACAGTTGGTGCAGGCATTTGGTTTGCATTTGAAGAGGCTGCTACAGGCTGGGGCATTTGCACAGATTGTATGGAGCATTCACAGGAGCCATTACAGACATTTTGTTTTGAATGTAGCTTGGATCTTTTCTTATTACTGCTTGTCAGCTGTTCAAGCTGCAATTGAGTCAATTCTTTGTAATTCTTTTTCTTGAGTTTTTGTCTCTTTTGATTCTTTCTGTAATGTTCTACAGCATGAGACACATGGTCGCAGAACTCTTTGTGTGATTTGGAGTTTAGACCAACTACATCTTTTATCTTGCTTTTCACCTCTTGTGGCATTGCTTCTACCACAGCATTCCTGAACACTGTTGACATTAATGGGTCATTTTCAGGATTCCCTCAGTCTCTCCTGCTTCCATCTTTTTAATTGTCTTTGTACATATATGACTGGGTTATCTTTATCCTCCAGTTGTTCTCCTTTTAACGCTTTAGGATCAAATTAGTTGGAAATTCATCCTCAGAGCTTGCCATATTGCTGGACGATATGCATCCAGAACCGTCCCATCCATGTAATAGGAGTCAACAGCTCTGTCTAAATCAGACGCTTCAAGAATTTCCCCATTTTTGGGCCTCCTATGATTCTTGCTAGAAGAGCTTTAATGTCCCCAACAGATAATATTTTGCCCATTGTCTCTTCCTCAAATGCTTTAATCCACTTTCCAGCCCCATCTTGATTTCCAGCAGACGAGCGACTAACCCCTCGAGGTCCTGTGTGGCCCAGGGCACATATTGCCTCTGTGTGGCCCAGGGCACATATTGCCCCTGTGCACCCTTGATTAAAATAGGAAGCTGTTTTACTCTAGATCTAAGCCTCCCTTTTCTCTTCCCCTGTGACCAACTTCCTTCATCAGATGACTCCTCTTCACTTTCCTCATGCAAATTTTCCAAAAGCTTAGTTCTACTTTTCACCAATTTGTCTTTTACAAATTTTTGTTTCTTTAATTCTTTTATCTAGTTCTTCTTCTATTTTCTGTCTTTGTCTTTCAATTGTTCTAGCTTCTGCTCTTCCTACTTGTGTCCTTTCATACTGTGTTTTCATTACCTCTAATGCTCTCCGTGTGCCTGTTCATAACACAATCTAAAGGCAAACTTTTCTCAGATTGTTTATGTCTCCCTATTTTTTTGCTTTACCTCTGCCCCTGTTTGTTTTTCATCTTCTAACTCCAGTTGCCCTTCCAATTGCATTTCTCCTGTCATTTCCAATAGTCCCTTAAGCATTGGGAACTGACCTTCTGAAGGTGCATTTGTCATTAGTTTTGAAAACATCTCTTCTTTTTCAATGTTTCTTTTCTGTCTCTTTCAATTCTTTTCTTGCTTGTTTTATATTCTTTAATATTTCTTCTCCTTTTTTAAACAATGCCAGTATTGCCTGTTCTTTTTCTCTTTTAGCTTCTCTTTGTTGTTTCTTTAAACTTTTACTCTTCATTTTGTGTTTTTTTATCAAAGTTTCCATTTCTTCACACAATGATACATCAAATGTCCCTTCTTTTGGCCATTTTGTCATCATCCGTTCAGTTCTTTTTGCCATTTGTTTGACATTTTTCCTACTTCACTACATAATGGGTACTTTTTCCTAATGATTCAACTGGGGTAATCATTTCTCTTTTATCCATTTCTTTTATTTTTAATGACACTATTTCTTATATCTTTTCAAATATTACTTTGCAAGAAAGATCTCTTTATTTATTATCTATTTATTCCTCTTATTTTATTTCTTTTTGTATTAAATTCTTATCTTAACAAACTAACAGATTTATTTTCACTTTATTATTTGTTTTATTTTATATGAATAAAGTCAATAATTATTTTACCATCAGACATAAATTAGTCCTATGCTTTATTTTAGTCTAATTTACAAGGCTGTTTCTTGAACAAATTTCTCTCTCTCTCTCAAACATTCACCACTTTCATAAAAATCTTTTATTTTCTTTCACACATGTCTCTTTGGGCTCATAAAGTCTGTCCCAAAGAGCTCATTCATGCATTCTCTTCATGCGTGTGTTAAAGAAAAATGTAATCATTTATGTTTGAGTTCACACAGAAGTCAACATCTGTCTCTGCCACACAAAAACACCTTCTTAACAGGGGGTCACGGGACTCCTAGTTTGGAGACTCTCCCGGGCCTTAGGTGTCAGATGGGGCTGATTGAATCACACATCTATCTCATTAAAATGTATATCGACCACACCTCACATTCTCATGCACGATCGTAAAACCCCCCAACACGCACAGCAGGATTCAGTCACTCTGACCCTTGAACACAAACACTAATGGGGGAAGTACGGGACATTGAGGGGTATAAGGGCTAGGGCCATCCTTTGTTTCCTCAGTTCACACTTGGTACAGACACTGACGGTTGTACTTCTTGCAAGAATAAAAGCTTTATAAAGACCATTGGTAAGGCTTTGTCTCTTATTCAGTGAAGCAGCTGTTTTGCCATCACAATTTGGCTCATAAAGTCTGTCCCAAGAAGCTCATACATACATTCTCTAACTCTCCTCAGATGTCCAGCAGAACCCCCACCTCAGTCCAAGAGGGAGAGGGGTCACAGGTCAAGCGAGAAGAGCTTATGTTTTTACAGCCCACACACTCAAACACACACACTTACACTTACACAGACAGCTCTCTACTCCTTACCAAATCAAAAACTCTTTTCTTTTATCACACAGTTTAATTAAAAATAAAAATACACACGCCAAATTTTTGCTTACCTGATCAAACCCCAGCCACGTGATCAGCGTGCTGAGTGGTAACCATAAGACTTTCACCCACAAAACGTAGGATTTAATTCCGATAATTGACAATTTAACCAAACAACAACCTGTCCAAGCAGACTCTCAACTGTATTAATTGAGACGGTATCACAGGGATTTTCAATTTCAGGCAATGTTTAGATTCCCGATTAAATGCACCTTTGTCCGAACAGCTTCTATCGAAATAGAACGGTAACAACAAAAGGAAGTTTAATTTAATTCTCTCCGTCCATTCGCCCTTCGTCCGTGCGTCACAAAGCCTTATTCACGCAAGAGAACCTTCTATAAATCGCCCATGACAGACCTATATCCGTCGTCAGAGTAGTGATGAGAATGAAATACTATTTCTATTCCCCACAAGTCTCTGGTCGTAATATAGCGGTTTCACGATATATCTTAATCACCTGTTTTAGTTTCGTCTTCTATGGCAGTCCTCAATCTATAGCTTGAGCGGTATTAAGATCGAAACACAGACATAAAACATTTAGTCAGCTATCGAGCAAACATTCGCATTAACCCTTAAGTTACACGAAGTGGTAACCAACCCTGACGTCATCTGTGCGCAAACACAGACCTGACTAACAAACACATACGATATCGTCAAGGCCTCACACTCATACAATTATTCTGGAATCAAAGACCCTCTTCCTAATTAGTTCTTTAATTTTGGAGAAGCTTTTTAAAGTGTCTCACCACTCCCAGGCAAACTGCTACCAACACAAAGTTAAGCAAAATCTGCTTACCTGGCCAGTAGTTAAGTTAGTTTGTGTTGGTCGCTCAGCAAAGCCTCGTCATGGATCGCGTCCACCTCAGCTCCTTGCCAGTCCCATCTGGGGTGCCACACAAAATTTTAATGAAATTTTTGTCATTTGAATGAAAAATTAACAGATTTATGGTTGGCTCCCACTGGCATTGTTCAGCTTTTTTTCATCATTGGCCCTAAGTCTTTTGTTTCCCAATTCTTTCCTACATATAAAGACACATGTGGAACAGATTCTGGTACACTGAACCACTTCTTTATTCTCAGTTATACTCACTGCTGCTCCCTGCTTACCTATTATGATGTTCTTCAAGATAAGTTCAACCTTTTGATTTTCAGTTTCTTTTTGCCATCTTTGTTCTGTTTTTGCATCTCTGTCAGGATCATACATCATAGTACAGTGAAACTCTGACTTTGGCAACTGTGCTTCAGAAATCTGTGCTTCAACAAACTTTCCCCATGTGTCAATTATTTGTCTTACATCATTTTCAATTTGTCCTAGCTAATATACATTTGCTTTTGGCTCTGCCATTGTCATTTGAGTTCCTATCCCTTGAAGTCTATATACACTCCATCAGGAGAACACCAAATTTGAAGTCCTAATTTACATAATGCATCTCTTCCTAATAGATTAACAGGAGTTTGATCTGATACGAGGACAGGTATGGTCACACTTTTGTTTTTAGCTTCTAAGCACACAGGAGCCGTCATAGGAATTAACTGTTTTTGTCCCGAGAATCCTATTGTCTTTGCAAATTTGCCAGACAGAGGAGATGAGAAGCATAATTTGAATTTACACATGTATAAACTGCTCCTGTATCTATTAGCATTGGTGTTGTTTTACCTTCTATTTTAACTTTTAGCATTGGTTCTTGATTGGCAGTGGTTGTTAAAATTGGCATTTGATTCTCCCCCATAGGATTCTCTGGGGACCCCTAATATCCCTGATTTGGACCTCACCAAGGAATGGACCATAACATGGACCCCTAGAGGGGCGTTGCCAACTCTTCCCCTTCTGTGACTGTTGCCATGGATTATTAGGGCAGTCTCTTCTGTTGTGTCCAAACTGACCACATGTCCAGCATTCTCCCAAAGGATTATTATCAGTCCAGCCTTGACCTCTTCCTCCCCCTTGTGATGGATTGGCTTTCCAACTCACTGCTTGATAGGGTGCATACGTCACAGGTTTGTACCCAATACCATGGGATTCTTTAGTTTGACCACTAGTTTCTATTGTTTCTGTTATTTCCAAAATAATAGACAACTTCCCATAAAAGATGTTTTCGGATGTCAAAGATGTTTTCGGAGGTCCTTTCAGAAATACCATGTTTTTAACATGATCAAAACTCACACCCAATGGCAGGTTTGCATTGATCTCCTGATCAAAAACAAATGTCGTCATAATATCCTGACTTTAATCTGTAAAGCACATTTGATATATTTTGGCCACTGTTGATGAAAATATCTATCGCTTTCCCTTCAGCAGGTTGTCCAGCGTTGTGCTTCTCACTAGCTCTTTCTGTCTCTGATGTTTCACCATAGTTGAGAATGAATGTAGCATCTTCCTCATTAAATGTGTACTGTTGTGGATTAAATGCTGCCGTTTTTCTCTTCTTTAAAAATAAGAAAAAGATCTCCTCCCAACTCAGAGAAATCCCCATTATATAGGTAGTTCCTAGACATTCCAAATGTTTTAACTGTGTTTTATGTCCATATATGGACTTAACACTCAGCACTGTGAGGGGTGGTCTTCCAGTCTCCTGCAGACCCCTGCACTCTCTCAGCTGAATATCATCATACAGATACAAATAATAGTGTATAATCATACAGTTGAATTATAATAAAATACTTATTATTCATGCAATATTAATGCAATAAACACTTCAACATTTCCCCTTTTGAGGCTTATGAAGCCTCACTTTCACTATTCTTTACCCAGAGTGTAGCTTCAAAATCCAGCCTCCTCAGTTATGCTACACAGCAACCAAATCAAGTCACTTTAGTTTCATTTCCAATGACCAGATTATTGCAACCACAATGGAGAGGAGAAGTAGAACATCTCTTTTCAGATTTTTTTTTTATTTTTCTTTCAGTTTTTTCTTTTTTCCAAAAAGAGTAAAAGATTCAACTCTCAAAAGATTCTAATCCTTTCCTTCAAAATTAAACATTGTTATAAGCATGTGCGTGCATTTTGTTCAGCCTTGCCTGTGGTTGTCACAGTTATGTAGAATACATCAAAAACAATCATGCTATATATATTTAAAACTCTCTTGCGCTGTAGACATCCTCTTCAACCCAGATACTTTGCGCACCGTAGAGGGTCACCCTTTGGGGAGCGGTTAGGCTAGCACATACACCCAGGGTCTGGCTCATCTTTATTCATCTTCTTCGTCCTCATTGGAGGTACTCGAATCAATATCCAATGCTCTCATAACCCAGCTCGGTTTCCTATACAATTCCTGGTAATACATACTTTGGTTGCCCTCCAGAATTACTTTACCATTATCATGACATACTCATCTTTCCTTCTTTGTTGACTTTTCATTTGAATGAATGATTGGCTTTCCACCTCATTGGACCTTGCTGTTGAGCATACACATTAACAGTTGGTGCAGGCATTTGGTTTGCATTTGAAGAGGCTGCTACAGGCTGGGGCATTTGCACAGATTGTGGCGGAGCATTCACAGGAGCCATTACAGACATTTTGTTTTGAATGTAGCTTGGATCTTTTTCTTATTACTGCTTGTCAGCTGTTCAAGCTGCAATTGAGTCAATTCTTTGTAATTCTTTTTCTTGAGTTTTTTGTCTCTTTTGATTCTTTCTGTAATGTTCTACAGCATGAGACACATGGTCGCAGAACTCTTTGTGTGATTTGGAGTTTAGACCAACTACATCTTTTATCTTGCTTTTCACCTCTTGTGGCATTGCTTCTACCACAGCATTCCTGAACAGTGTTGACATTAATGGGTCATTTTCAGGATTCCCTTCAGTCTCCTGCTTCCATCTTTTTAATTGTCTTTGTACATATATGACTGGGTTATCTTTATCCTCCAGTTGTTCTCCTTTTAACGCTTTAGGATCAAATTAGTTGGAAATTCATCCTCAGAGCTTGCCATATTGCTGGACGATATGCATCCAGAACCGTCCCATCCATGTAATAGGAGTCAACAGCTCTGTCTAAATCAGACGCTTCAAGAATTTCCCCCATTTTTGGGCCTCCTATGATTCTTGCTAGAAGAGCTTTAATGTCCCCAACAGATAATATTTTGCCCATTGTCTCTTCCTCAAATGCTTTAATCCACTTTCCAGCCCCATCTTGGATTTCCAGCAGACGAGCGACTAACCCCTCGAGGTCCTGTGTGGCCCAGGGCACATATTGCCCCCTGTGTGGCCCAGGGCACATATTGCCCCTGTGCACCCTTGATTAAAATAGGAAGCTGTTTTACTCTAGATCTAAGCCTCCCTTTTCTCTCTCTTCCTGTGACCAACTTCCTTCATCAGATGACTCCTCTTCACTTTCCTCATGCAAATTTTCCAAAAGCTTAGTTCTACTTTTCACCAATTTGTCTTTTACAAATTTTTGTTTCTTTAATTCTTTTATCTAGTTCTTCTTCTATTTTCTGTCTTTGTCTTTCAATTGTTCTAGCTTCTGCTCTTCCTACTTGTGTCCTTTCATACTGTGTTTTCATTACCTCTAATGCTCTCCGTGCCTGTTCATAACACAATCTAAAGGCAAACTTTTCTCAGATTGTTTATGTCTCCTATTTTTTTGCTTTACCTCTGCCCCTGTTTGTTTTTCATCTTCTAACTCCAGTTGCCCTTCCAATTGCATTTCTCCTGTCATTTCCAATAGTCCCTTAAGCATTGGGAACTGACCTTCTGAAGGTGCATTTGTCATTAGTTTTGAAAACATCTCTTCTTTTTTCAATGTTTCTTTTTCTGTCTCTTTCAATTCTTTTCTTGCTTGTTTTATATTCTTTAATATTTCTTCTCCTTTTTTAAACAATGCCAGTATTGCCTGTTCTTTTTCTCTTTTAGCTTCTCTTTGTTGTTTCTTTAAACTTTTACTCTTCATTTTGTGTTTTTTTATCAAAGTTTCCATTTCTTCACACAATGATACATCAAATGTCCCTTCTTTTGGCCATTTTGTCATCATCCGTTCAGTTCTTTTTGCCATTTGTTTGACATTTTTCCTACTTCACTACATAATGGGTACTTTTTCCTAATGATTCAACTGGGGTAATCATTTCTCTTTTATCCATTTCTTTTATTTTTAATGACACTATTTCTTATATCTTTTCAAATATTACTTTGCAAGAAAGATCTCTTTATTTATTATCTATTTATTCCTCTTATTTTATTTCTTTTTGTATTAAATTCTTATCTTAACAAACTAACAGATTTATTTTCACTTTATTATTTGTTTTATTTTATATGAATAAAGTCAATAATTATTTTACCATCAGACATAAATTAGTCCTATGCTTTATTTTAGTCTAATTTACAAGGCTGTTTCTTGAACAAATTTCTCTCTCTCTCTCAAACATTCACCACTTTCATTCATAAAATCTTTTATTTTCTTTCACACATGTCTCTTTGGGCTCATAAAGTCTGTCCCAAAGAGCTCATTCATGCATTCTCTTCATGCGTGTGTTAAAGAAAAATGTAATCATTTATGTTTGAGTTCACACAGAAGTCAACATCTGTCTCTGCCACACAAAAACACCTTCTTAACAGGGGGTCACGGGACTCCTAGTTTGGAGACTCTCCCGGGCCTTAGGTGTCAGATGGGGCTGATTGAATCACACATCTATCTCATTAAAATGTATATCGACCACACCTCACATTCTCATGCACGATCGTAAAACCCCCCAACACGCACAGCAGGATTCAGTCACTCTGACCCTTGAACACAAACACTAATGGGGGAAGTACGGGACATTGAGGGGTATAAGGGCTAGGGCCATCCTTTGTTTCCTCAGTTCACACTTGGTACAGACACTGACGGTTGTACTTCTTGCAAGAATAAAAGCTTTATAAAGACCATTGGTAAGGCTTTGTCTCTTATTCAGTGAAGCAGCTGTTTTGCCATCACAATTTGGCTCATAAAGTCTGTCCCAAGAAGCTCATACATACATTCTCTAACTCTCCTCAGATGTCCAGCAGAACCCCCACCTCAGTCCAAGAGGGAGAGGGGGTCACAGGTCAAGCGAGAAGAGCTTATGTTTTTACAGCCCACACACTCAAACACACACACTTACACTTACACAGACAGCTCTCTACTCCTTACCAAATCAAAAACTCTTTTCTTTTATCACACAGTTTAATTAAAAATAAAAATACACACGCCAAATTTTTGCTTACCTGATCAAACCCCAGCCACGTGATCAGCGTGCTGAGTGGTAACCATAAGACTTTCACCCACAAAACGTAGGATTTAATTCCGATAATTGACAATTTAACCAAACAACAACCTGTCCAAGCAGACTCTCAACTGTATTAATTGAGACGGTATCACAGGGATTTTCAATTTCAGGCAATGTTTAGATTCCCGATTAAATGCACCCTTTGTCCGAACAGCTTCTATCGAAATAGAACGGTAACAACAAAAGGAAGTTTAATTTAATTCTCTCCGTCCATTCGCCCTTCGTCCGTCGTCACAAAGCCTTATTCACGCAAGAGAACCTTCTATAAATCGCCCATGACAGACCTATATCCGTCGTCAGAGTAGTGATGAGAATGAAATACTATTTCTATTCCCCACAAGTCTCTGGTCGTAATATAGCGGTTTTGCGATATATCTTAATCACCTGTTTTAGTTTCGTCTTCTATGGCAGTCCTCAATCTATAGCTTGAGCGGTATTAAGATCGAAACACAGACATAAAACATTTAGTCAGCTATCGAGCAAACATTCGCATTAACCCTTAAGTTACACGAAGTGGTAACCAACCCTGACGTCATCTGTGCGCAAACACAGACCTGACTAACAAACACATACGATATCGTCAAGGCCTCACACTCATACAATTATTCTGGAATCAAAGACCCTCTTCCTAATTAGTTCTTTAATTTTGGAGAAGCTTTTAAAGTGTCTCACCACTCCCAGGCAAACTGCTACCAACACAAAGTTAAGCAAAATCTGCTTACCTGGCCAGTAGTTAAGTTAGTTTGTGTTGGTCGCTCAGCAAAGCCTCGTCATGGATCGTCCACCTCAGCTCCTTGCCAGTCCCATCTGGGGTGCCACACAAAATTTTAATGAAATTTTTGTCATTTGAATGAAAAATTAACAGATTTATGGTTGGCTCCCACTGGCATTGTTCAGCTTTTTTTCATCATTGGCCCTAAGTCTTTTGTTTCCCAATTCTTTCCTACATATAAAGACACATGTGGAACAGATTCTGGTACACTGAACCACTTCTTTATTCTCAGTTATACTCACTGCTGCTCCCTGCTTACCTATTATGATGTTCTTCAAGATAAGTTCAACCTTTTGATTTTCAGTTTCTTTTTGCCATCTTTGTTCTGTTTTTGCATCTCTGTCAGGATCATACATCATAGTACAGTGAAACTCTGACTTTGGCAACTGTGCTTCAGAAATCTGTGCTTCAACAAACTTTCCCCATGTGTCAATTATTTGTCTTACATCATTTTCAATTTGTCCTAGCCAATATACATTTGCTTTTGGCTCTGCCATTGTCATTTGAGTTCCTATCCCTTGGAAGTCTATATACACTCCATCAGGAGAACACCAAATTTGAAGTCCTAATTTACATAATGCATCTCTTCCTAATAGATTAACAGGAGTTTGATCTGATACGAGGACAGGTATGGTCACACTTTTGTTTTTAGCTTCTAAGCACACAGGAGCCGTCATAGGAATTAACTGTTTTTGTCCTGAGAATCCTATTGTCTTTGCAAATTTGCCAGACAGAGGAGATGAGAAGCATAATTTGAATTTACACATGTATAAACTGCTCCTGTATCTATTAGCATTGGTGTTGTTTTACCTTCTATTTTAACTTTTAGCATTGGTTCTTGATTGGCAGTGGTTGTTAAAATTGGCATTTGATTCTCCCCCATAGGATTCTCTGGGGACCCCTAATATCCCTGATTTGGACCTCACCAAGGAATGGACCATAACATGGACCCCTAGAGGGGCGTTGCCAACTCTTCCCCCTTCTGTGACTGTTGCCATGGATTATTAGGGCAGTCTCTTCTGTTGTGTCCAAACTGACCACATGTCCAGCATTCTCCCAAAGGATTATTATCAGTCCAGCCTTGACCTCTTCCTCCCCCTTGTGATGGATTGGCTTTCCAACTCACTGCTTGATAGGGTGCATACGTCACAGGTTTGTACCCAATACCATGGGATTCTTTAGTTTGACCACTAGTTTCTATTGTTTCTGTTATTTCCAAAATAATAGACAACTTCCCATAAAAGATGTTTTCGGATGTCAAAGATGTTTTCGGAGGTCCTTTCAGAAATACCATGTTTTTAACATGATCAAAACTCACACCCAATGGCAGGTTTGCATTGATCTCCTGATCAAAAAAACAATGTCGTCATAATATCCTGACTTTAATCTGTAAAGCACATTTGATATATTTTGGCCACTGTTGATGAAAATATCTATCGCTTTCCCTTCAGCAGGTTGTCCAGCATTGTGCTTCTCACTAGCTCTTTCTGTCTCTGATGTTTCACCATAGTTGAGAATGAATGTAGCATCTTCCTCATTAAATGTGTACTGTTGTGGATTAAATGCTGCCGTTTTTCTCTTCTTTAAAAATAAGAAAAGATCTCCTCCCAACTCAGAGAAATCCCCATTATATAGGTAGTTCCTAGACATTCCAAATGTTTTAACTGTGTTTTATGTCCATATATGGACTTAACACTCAGCACTGTGAGGGGGGTCTTCCAGTCTCCTGCAGACCCCTGCACTCTCTCAGCTGAATATCATCATACAGATACAAATAATAGTGTATAATCATACAGTTGAATTATAATAAAATACTTATTATTCATGCAATATTAATGCAATAAACACTTCAACATTTCCCCCCTTTGAGGCTTATGAAGCCTCACTTTCACTATATTCTTTACCCAGAGTGTAGCTTCAAAATCCAGCCTCCTCAGTTATGCTACACAGCAACCAAATCAAGTCACTTTAGTTTCATTTCCAATGACCAGATTATTGCAACCACAATGGAGAGGAGAAGTAGAACATCTCTTTTCAGATTTTTTTTTTATTTTTCTTTCAGTTTTTTCTTTTTTCCAAAAAGAGTAAAAGATTCAACTCTCAAAAGATTCTAATCCTTTCCTTCAAAATTAAACATTGTTATAAGCATGTGGGTGCATTTTGTTCAGCCTTGCCTGTGGTTGTCACAGTTATGTAGAATACATCAAAAAACAATCATGCTATATATATTTAAAACTCTCTTGCGCTGTAGACATCCTCTTCAACCCAGATACTTTGCGCACCGTAGAGGGTCACCCTTTGGGGAGCGGTTAGGCTAGCACATACACCCAGGGTCTGGCTCATCTTTATTCATCTTCTTCGTCCTCATTGGAGTACTCGAATCAATATCCAATGCTCTCATAACCCAGCTCGGTTTCCTATACAATTCCTGGTAATACATACTTTGGTTGCCCTCCAGAATTACTTTACCATTATCATGACATACTCATCTTTCCTTCTTTGTTGACTTTTCATTTGAATGAATGATTGGCTTTCCACCTCATTGGACCTTGCTGTTGAGCATACACATTAACAGTTGGTGCAGGCATTTGGTTTGCATTTGAAGAGGCTGCTACAGGCTGGGGCATTTGCACAGATTGTGGCGGAGCATTCACAGGAGCCATTACAGACATTTTGTTTTGAATGTAGCTTGGATCTTTTTCTTATTACTGCTTGTCAGCTGTTCAAGCTGCAATTGAGTCAATTCTTTGTAATTCTTTTTCTTGAGTTTTTTGTCTCTTTTGATTCTTTCTGTAATGTTCTACAGCATGAGACACATGGTCGCAGAACTCTTTGTGTGATTTGGAGTTTAGACCAACTACATCTTTTATCTTGCTTTTCACCTCTTGTGGCATTGCTTCTACCACAGCATTCCGGAACACTGTTGACATTAATGGGTCATTTTCAGGATTCCCTTCAGTCTCCTGCTTCCATCTTTTTAATTGTCTTTGTACATATATGACTGGGTTATCTTTATCCTCCAGTTGTTCTCCTTTTAACGCTTTAGGATCAAATTAGTTGGAAATTCATCCCTCAGAGCTTGCCATATTGCTGGACGATATGCATCCAGAACCGTCCCATCCATGTAATAGGAGTCAACAGCTCTGTCTAAATCAGACGCTTCAAGAATTTCCCCATTTTTGGCCTCCTATGATTCTTGCTAGAAGAGCTTTAATGTCCCCAACAGATAATATTTTGCCCATTGTCTCTTCCTCAAATGCTTTAATCCACTTTCCAGCCCCATCTTGGATTTCCAGCAGACGAGCGACTAACCCCTCGAGGTCCTGTGTGGCCCAGGGCACATATTGCCCCCTGTGTGGCCCAGGGCACATATTGCCCCTGTGCACCCTTGATTAAAATAGGAAGCTGTTTTACTCTAGATCTAAGCCTCCCCTTTTCTCTTCCCTGTGACCAACTTCCTTCATCAGATGACTCCTCTTCACTTTCCTCATGCAAATTTTCCAAAAGCTTAGTTCTACTTTTCACCAATTTGTCTTTTACAAATTTTTGTTTCTTTAATTCTTTTATCTAGTTCTTCTTCTATTTTCTGTCTTTGTCTTTCAATTGTTCTAGCTTCTGCTCTTCCTACTTGTGTCCTTTCATACTGTGTTTTCATTACCTCTAATGCTCTCCGTGCCTGTTCATAACACAATCTAAAGGCAAACTTTTCTCAGATTGTTTATGTCTCCCTATTTTTTTGCTTTACCTCTGCCCCTGTTTGTTTTTCATCTTCTAACTCCAGTTGCCCTTCCAATTGCATTTCTCCTGTCATTTCCAATAGTCCCTTAAGCATTGGGAACTGACCTTCTGAAGGTGCATTTGTCATTAGTTTTGAAAACATCTCTTCTTTTTTCAATGTTTCTTTTTCTGTCTCTTTCAATTCTTTTCTTGCTTGTTTTATATTCTTTAATATTTCTTCTCCTTTTTTAAACAATGCCAGTATTGCCTGTTCTTTTTCTCTTTTAGCTTCTCTTTGTTGTTTCTTTAAACTTTTACTCTTCATTTTGTGTTTTTTATCAAAGTTTCCATTTCTTCACACAATGATACATCAAATGTCCCTTCTTTTGGCCATTTTGTCATCATCCGTTCAGTTCTTTTTGCCATTTGTTTGACATTTTTCCTACTTCACTACATAATGGGTACTTTTTCCCTAATGATTCAACTGGGGTAATCATTTCTCTTTTATCCATTTCTTTTATTTTTAATGACACTATTTCTTATATCTTTTCAAATATTACTTTGCAAGAAAGATCTCTTTATTTATTATCTATTTATTCCTCTTATTTTATTTCTTTTTGTATTAAATTCTTATCTTAACAAACTAACAGATTTATTTTCACTTTATTATTTGTTTTATTTTATATGAATAAAGTCAATAATTATTTTACCATCAGACATAAATTAGTCCTATGCTTTATTTTAGTCTAATTTACAAGGCTGTTTCTTGAACAAATTTCTCTCTCTCTCTCAAACATTCACCACTTTCATAAAAATCTTTTATTTTCTTTCACACATGTCTCTTTGGGCTCATAAAGTCTGTCCCAAAGAGCTCATTCATGCATTCTCTTCATGCGTGTGTTAAAGAAAAATGTAATCATTTATGTTTGAGTTCACACAGAAGTCAACATCTGTCTCTGCCACACAAAAACACCTTCTTAACAGGGGTCACGGGACTCCTAGTTTGGAGACTCTCCCGGCCTTAGGTGTCAGATGGGGCTGATTGAATCACACATCTATCTCATTAAAATGTATATCGACCACACCTCACATTCTCATGCACGATCGTAAAACCCCCAACACGCACAGCAGGATTCAGTCACTCTGACCCTTGAACACAAACACTAATGGGGAAGTACGGGACATTGAGGGGTATAAGGGCTAGGGCCATCCTTTGTTTCCTCAGTTCACACTTGGTACAGACACTGACGGTTGTACTTCTTGCAAGAATAAAAGCTTTATAAAGACCATTGGTAAGGCTTTGTCTCTTATTCAGTGAAGCAGCTGTTTTGCCATCACAATTTGGCTCATAAAGTCTGTCCCAAGAAGCTCATACATACATTCTCTAACTCTCCTCAGATGTCCAGCAGAACCCCACCTCAGTCCAAGAGGAGAGGGGGTCACAGGTCAAGCGAGAAGAGCTTATGTTTTACAGCCCACACACTCAAACACACACACTTACACTTACACAGACAGCTCTCTACTCCTTACCAAATCAAAAACTCTTTTCTTTTATCACACAGTTTAATTAAAAATAAAAATACACACGCCAAATTTTTGCTTACCTGATCAAACCCCAGCCACGTGATCAGCGTGCTGAGTGGTAACCATAAGACTTTCACCCACAAAACGTAGGATTTAATTCCGATAATTGACAATTTAACCAAACAACAACCTGTCCAAGCAGACTCTCAACTGTATTAATTGAGACGGTATCACAGGGATTTTCAATTTCAGGCAATGTTTAGATTCCCGATTAAATGCACCCTTTGTCCGAACAGCTTCTATCGAAATAGAACGGTAACAACAAAAGGAAGTTTAATTTAATTCTCTCCGTCCATTCGCCCTTCGTCCGTGCGTCACAAAGCCTTATTCACGCAAGAGAACCTTCTATAAATCGCCCATGACAGACCTATATCCGTCGTCAGAGTAGTGATGAGAATGAAATACTATTTCTATTCCCCACAAGTCTCTGGTCGTAATATAGCGGTTTTGCGATATATCTTAATCACCTGTTTTAGTTTCGTCTTCTATGGCAGTCCTCAATCTATAGCTTGAGCGGTATTAAGATCGAAACACAGACATAAAACATTTAGTCAGCTATCGAGCAAACATTCGCATTAACCCTTAAGTTACACAAAGTGGTAACCAACCCTGACGTCATCTGTGCGCAAACACAGACCTGACTAACAAACACATACGATATCGTCAAGGCCTCACACTCATACAATTATTCTGGAATCAAAGACCCTCTTCCTAATTAGTTCTTTAATTTTGGAGAAGCTTTTTAAAGTGTCTCACCACTCCCAGGCAAACTGCTACCAACACAAAGTTAAGCAAAATCTGCTTACCTGGCCAGTAGTTAAGTTAGTTTGTGTTGGTCGCTCAGCAAAGCCTCGTCATGGATCGTCCACCTCAGCTCCTTGCCAGTCCCATCTGGGGTGCCACACAAAATTTTAATGAAATTTTTGTCATTTGAATGAAAAATTAACAGATTTATGGTTGGCTCCCACTGGCATTGTTCAGCTTTTTTCATCATTGGCCCTAAGTCTTTTGTTTCCCAATTCTTTCCTACATATAAAGACACATGTGGAACAGATTCTGGTACACTGAACCACTTCTTTATTCTCAGTTATACTCACTGCTGCTCCTGCTTACCTATTATGATGTTCTTCAAGATAAGTTCAACCTTTTGATTTTCAGTTTCTTTTTGCCATCTTTGTTCTGTTTTTGCATCTCTGTCAGGATCATACATCATAGTACAGTGAAACTCTGACTTTGGCAACTGTGCTTCAGAAATCTGTGCTTCAACAAACTTTCCCCATGTGTCAATTATTTGTCTTACATCATTTTCAATTTGTCCTAGCCAATATACATTTGCTTTTGGCTCTGCCATTGTCATTTGAGTTCCTATCCCTTGGAAGTCTATATACACTCCATCAGGAGAACACCAAATTTGAAGTCCTAATTTACATAATGCATCTCTTCCTAATAGATTAACAGGAGTTTGATCTGATACGAGGACAGGTATGGTCACACTTTTGTTTTTAGCTTCTAAGCACACAGGAGCCGTCATAGGAATTAACTGTTTTTGTCCTGAGAATCCTATTGTCTTTGCAAATTTGCCAGACAGAGGAGATGAGAAGCATAATTTGAATTTACACATGTATAAACTGCTCCTGTATCTATTAGCATTGGTGTTGTTTTACCTTCTATTTTAACTTTTAGCATTGGTTCTTGATTGGCAGTGGTTGTTAAAATTGGCATTTGATTCTCCCCCATAGGATTCTCTGGGGACCCCTAATATCCCTGATTTGGACCTCACCAAGGAATGGACCATAACATGGACCCCTAGAGGGGCGTTGCCAACTCTTCCCCTTTCTGTGACTGTTGCCATGGATTATTAGGGCAGTCTCTTCTGTTGTGTCCAAACTGACCACATGTCCAGCATTCTTCCAAAGGATTATTATCAGTCCAGCCTTGACCTCTTCCTCCCCCTTGTGATGGATTGGCTTTCCAACTCACTGCTTGATAGGGTGCATACGTCACAGGTTTGTACCCAATACCATGGGATTCTTTAGTTTGACCACTAGTTTCTATTGTTTCTGTTATTTCCAAAATAATAGACAACTTCCCATAAAAGATGTTTTCGGATGTCAAAGATGTTGTCGGAGGTCCTTTCAGAAATACCATGTTTTTAACATGATCAAAACTCACACCCAATGGCAGGTTTGCATTGATCTCCTGATCAAAAAAACAATGTCGTCATAATATCCTGACTTTAATCTGTAAAGCACATTTGATATATTTTGGCCACTGTTGATGAAAATATCTATCTCTTTCCCTTCAGCAGGTTGTCCAGCGATGTGCTTCTCACTAGCTTCAACATTTCCCCCCTTTGAGGCTTATCAAGCCTCACTTTCACTATTCTTTACCCAGAGTGTAGCTTCAAAATACAGCCTCCTCAGTTATGCTACACAGCAACCAAATCAAGTCACTTTAGTTTCATTTCCAATGACCAGATTATTGCAACCACACTCCAGAGGAGAAGTAGAACATCTCTTTTCAGATTTTTTTTTTATTTTTCTTTCAGTTTTTTCTTTTTTCCAAAAAGAGTAAAAGATTCAACTCTCAAAAGATTCTAATCCTTTCCTTCAAAATTAAACATTGTTATAAGCATGTGGGTGCATTTTGTTCAGCCTTGCCTGTGGTTGTCACAGTTATGTAGAATACATCAAAAAACAATCATGCTATATATATTTAAAACTCTCTTGCGCTGTAGACATCCTCTTCAACCCAGATACTTTGCGCACCGTGAGAGGGTCACCCTTTTGGGAGCGGTTAGGCTAGCACATACACCCAGGGTCTGGCTCATCTTTATTCATCTTCTTCGTCCTCATTGGAGGTACTCGAATCCAATGCTCTCATAATCCAGCTCGGTTTCCTATACAATTCCTGGTAATACATACTTTGGTTGCCCTCCAGAATTACTTTACCATTATCATGGCATACACATCTTTCCTTCTTTGTTGACTTTCTTTGCTTTGCTCAGCTCCTGAGCTTTCAACATATTGCACCCTTTCATCTTGCGCTCTTGTTTCACTCCTGGGAACTCTTGCAGTGATTCTGATGATACCAGGTGGTGCTTCCTTCCACTTGGACAGCTGTCACCACTTTGTACGGTCCCTCTCTCCTAGGCTCATTTCACTTTCTCTTGAACACCCTCAGATACACCTGATCACCTGGAACAACTGGACAAGGTGTCTCCGTCTCCTCACTGGGCTGCTTTCTTATTTCCTGCAAATATGTATTGCAGTTAGTTTTTTCATATACGATCTCAACTCCAGTTGCAACTGTTCCAAAGGAGGTCCTTTGTGCGGTCCTCTACAATATGGCACAGGCATGGGTCGACCGTAAGCATTTCATGCGGTGTTAGATGCGTACTTCTGTTAGTTTGCATGCGATAACTCAAGTGGTAAGGCATCAATCCAGTTAAGTTTAGAACTTTCACATAACTTGTTAAGTTTGAAAATTGTCTATCATTGCATATAAATATGGAGACCAATATCCTTGATCTTTTATTTTCTTTATCACCTCCCCCCTTGCACAATGGTCAAAACCCATGTGCATCCAAAATGAGGATGTTTAAAAGAGCTGTTGATGCAACAATCTGTCCATCATGTGAACGCCAAAGACCTTTTTCATCTTGTGTGGCCCCCTTGATTCCACATTGAATGTTCATACGGGCCAGCTTGCTGCTATGACATTAATTGCTCTCAAATCATGCACAAGACGCCATTTAGATTTGTTCGCTTTAATTACAGGAAGAATTGGAGTGTTGTTACAATAGCTATTTGTTTCTATCAATACTCCTGCTTTTAGAAGACCTTCAATAGTATTCTTAATGCCTGCTTCAGCTTCAGGCTTTAAAGGATACTGAGATTTTCTAGGCAAACATGCACCTGGTTTTAGCTGGATAATTATAGGGCTAGCTGACTTTACCAATCCTACATCTGTATCATGTTGAGACCATAATTCAGTAGGCACTTGTTGCTCTGCTTCATTAAAAAGTTCAACATCAATAGTCTCCATTGTTTTAGGTGCTATGTCATCTGTTTTTGTATTTTTTCATCAATGACTATTTCCTGAGGAGTCCCTATCACTTGTGTTGCACACAAAATTTTAATGAAATTTTTGTCATTTGAATGAAAAATTAACGGATTTATGGTTGGCTCCCACTGGCATTGTTCAGCTTTTTTTCATCATTGGCCCTAAGTCTTTTGTTTCCCAATTCTTTCCTACATATAAAGACACATGTGGAACAGATTCTGGTACACTGAACCACTTCTTTATTCTCAGTTATACTCACTGCTGCTCCCTGCTTACCTATTATGATGTTCTTCAAGATAAGTTCAACCTTTTGATTTTCAGTTTCTTTTTGCCATCTTTGTTCTGTTTTTGCATCTCTGTCAGGATCATACATCATAGTACAGTGAAACTCTGACTTTGGCAACTGTGCTTCAGAAATCTGTGCTTCAACAAACTTTCCTCATGTGTCAATTATTTTGTCTTACATCATTTTCAATTTGTCCTAGCCAATATACATTTGCTTTTGGCTCTGCCATTGTCATTTGAGTTCCTATCCCTTGGAAGTCTATGTACACTCCATCAGGAGAACACCAAATTTGAAGTCCTAATTTACATAATGCATCTCTTCCTAATAGATTAACAGGAGTTTGATCTGATACGAGGACAGGTATGGTCACACTTTTGTTTTTAGCTTCTAAGCACACAGGAGCCGTCATAGGAATTAACTGTTTTTGTCCCGAGAATCCTATTGTCTTTGCAAATTTGCCAGACAGAGGAGATGAGAAGCATAATTTGAATTTACACATGTATAAACTGCTCCTGTATCTATTAGCATTGGTGTTGTTTTACCTTCTATTTTAACTTTTAGCATTGGTTCTTGATTGGCAGTGGTTGTTAAAATTGGCATTTGATTCTCCCCCATAGGATTCTCTGGGGACCCCTAATATCCCTGATTTGGACCTCACCAAGGAATGGACCATAACATGGACCCCTAGAGGGGCGTTGCCAACTCTTCCCCCTTCTGTGACTGTTGCCATGGATTATTAGGGCAGTCTCTTCTGTTGTGTCCAAACTGACCACATGTCCAGCATTCTCCCAAAGGATTATTATCAGTCCAGCCTTGACCTCTTCCTCCCCCTTGTGATGGATTGGCTTTCCAACTCACTGCTTGATAGGGTGCATACGTCACAGGTTTGTACCCAATACCATGGGATTCTTTAGTTTGACCACTAGTTTCTATTGTTTCTGTTATTTCCAAAATAATAGACAACTTCCCATAAAAGATGTTTTCGGATGTCAAAGATGTTTTGGAGGTCCTTTCAGAAATACCATGTTTTTAACATGATCAAAACTCACACCCAATGGCAGGTTTGCATTGATCTCCTGATCAAAAAAACAATGTCGTCATAATATCCTGACTTTAATCTGTAAAGCACATTTGATATATTTTGGCCACTGTTGATGAAAATATCTATCGCTTTCCCTTCAGCAGGTTGTCCAGCGTTGTGCTTCTCACTAGCTCTTTCTGTCTCTGATGTTTCACCATAGTTGAGAATGAATGTAGCATCTTCCTCATTAAATGTGTACTGTTGTGGATTAAATGCTGCCGTTTTCTCTTCTTTTTAAAAATAAGAAAAGATCTCCTCCCAACTCAGAGAAATCCCCATTATATAGGTAGTTCCTAGACATTCCAAATGTTTTAACTGTGTTTTATGTCCATATATGGACTTAACACTCAGCACTGTGAGGGGTGGTCTTCCAGTCTCCTGCAGACCCCTGCACTCTCTCAGCTGAATATCATCATACAGATACAAATAATAGTGTATAATCATACAGTTGAATTATAATAAAATACTTATTATTCATGCAATATTAATGCAATAAACACTTCAACATTTCCCCCCTTTGAGGCTTATGAAGCCTCACTTTCACTATTCTTTACCCAGAGTGTAGCTTCAAAATCCAGCCTCCTCAGTTATGCTACACAGCAACCAAATCAAGTCACTTTAGTTTCATTTCCAATGACCAGATTATTGCAACCACAATGGAGAGGAGTAAGTAGAACATCTCTTTTCAGATTTTTTTATTTTTCTTTCAGTTTTTTCTTTTTCCAAAAAGAGTAAAAGATTCAACTCTCAAAAGATTCTAATCCTTTCCTTCAAAATTAAACATTGTTATAAGCATGTGGGTGCATTTTGTTCAGCCTTGCCTGTGGTTGTCACAGTTATGTAGAATACATCAAAAAACAATCATGCTATATATATTTAAAACTCTCTTGCGCTGTAGACATCCTCTTCAACCCAGATACTTTGCGCACCGTAGAGGGTCACCCTTTGGGGAGCGGTTAGGCTAGCACATACACCCAGGGTCTGGCTCATCTTTATTCATCTTCTTCGTCCTCATTGGAGGTACTCGAATCAATATCCAATGCTCTCATAACCCAGCTCGGTTTCCTATACAATTCCTGGTAATACATACTTTGGTTGCCCTCCAGAATTACTTTACCATTATCATGACATACTCATCTTTCCTTCTTTGTTGACTTTTCATTTGAATGAATGATTGGCTTTCCACCTCATTGGACCTTGCTGTTGAGCATACACATTAACAGTTGGTGCAGGCATTTGGTTTGCATTTGAAGAGGCTGCTACAGGCTGGGGCATTTGCACAGATTGTGGCGGAGCATTCACAGGAGCCATTACAGACATTTTGTTTTGAATGTAGCTTGGATCTTTTTCTTATTACTGCTTGTCAGCTGTTCAAGCTGCAATTGAGTCAATTCTTTGTAATTCTTTTTCTTGAGTTTTTTGTCTCTTTTGATTCTTTCTGTAATGTTCTACAGCATGAGACACATGGTCGCAGAACTCTTTGTGTGATTTGGAGTTTAGACCAACTACATCTTTTATCTTGCTTTTCACCTCTTGTGGCATTGCTTCTACCACAGCATTCCTGAACAGTGTTGACATTAATGGGTCATTTTCAGGATTCCCTTCAGTCTCCTGCTTCCATCTTTTAATTGTCTTTGTACATATATGACTGGGTTATCTTTATCCTCCAGTTGTTCTCCTTTTAACGCTTTAGGATCAAATTAGTTGGAAATTCATCCCTCAGAGCTTGCCATATTGCTGGACGATATGCATCCAGAACCGTCCCATCCATGTAATAGGAGTCAACAGCTCTGTCTAAATCAGACGCTTCAAGAATTTCCCCCATTTTTGGGCCTCCTATGATTCTTGCTAGAAGAGCTTTAATGTCCCCAACAGATAATATTTTGCCCATTGTCTCTTCCTCAAATGCTTTAATCCACTTTCCAGCCCCATCTTGGATTTCCAGCAGACGAGCGACTAACCCTCGAGGTCCTGTGTGGCCCAGGGCACATATTGCCCCTGTGTGGCCCAGGGCACATATTGCCCCTGTGCACCCTTGATTAAAATAGGAAGCTGTTTTACTCTAGATCTAAGCCTCCCTTTTCTCTTCCCTGTGACCAACTTCCTTCATCAGATGACTCCTCTTCACTTTCCTCATGCAAATTTTCCAAAAGCTTAGTTCTACTTTTCACCAATTTGTCTTTTACAAATTTTTGTTTCTTTAATTCTTTTATCTAGTTCTTCTTCTATTTTCTGTCTTTGTCTTTCAATTGTTCTAGCTTCTGCTCTTCCTACTTGTGTCCTTTCATACTGTGTTTTCATTACCTCTAATGCTCTCCGTGCCTGTTCATAACACAATCTAAAGGCAAACTTTTCTCAGATTGTTTATGTCTCCCTATTTTTTTGCTTTACCTCTGCCCCTGTTTGTTTTTCATCTTCTAACTCCAGTTGCCCTTCCAATTGCATTTCTCCTGTCATTTCCAATAGTCCCTTAAGCATTGGGAACTGACCTTCTGAAGGTGCATTTGTCATTAGTTTTGAAAACATCTCTTCTTTTTCAATGTTTCTTTTTCTGTCTCTTTCAATTCTTTTCTTGCTTGTTTTATATTCTTTAATATTTCTTCTCCTTTTTTAAACAATGCCAGTATTGCCTGTTCTTTTTCTCTTTTAGCTTCTCTTTGTTGTTTCTTTAAACTTTTACTCTTCATTTTGTGTTTTTTTATCAAAGTTTCCATTTCTTCACACAATGATACATCAAATGTCCCTTCTTTTGGCCATTTTGTCATCATCCGTTCAGTTCTTTTTGCCATTTGTTTGACATTTTTCCTACTTCACTACATAATGGGTACTTTTTCCCTAATGATTCAACTGGGGTAATCATTTCTCTTTTATCCATTTCTTTTATTTTTAATGACACTATTTCTTATATCTTTTCAAATATTACTTTGCAAGAAAGATCTCTTTATTTATTATCTATTTATTCCTCTTATTTTATTTCTTTTTGTATTAAATTCTTATCTTAACAAACTAACAGATTTATTTTCACTTTATTATTTGTTTTATTTTATATGAATAAAGTCAATAATTATTTTACCATCAGACATAAATTAGTCCTATGCTTTATTTTAGTCTAATTTACAAGGCTGTTTCTTGAACAAATTTCTCTCTCTCTCTCAAACATTCACCACTTTCATAAAAATCTTTTATTTTCTTTCACACATGTCTCTTTGGGCTCATAAAGTCTGTCCCAAAGAGCTCATTCATGCATTCTCTTCATGCGTGTGTTAAAGAAAAATGTAATCATTTATGTTTGAGTTCACACAGAAGTCAACATCTGTCTCTGCCACACAAAAACACCTTCTTAACAGGGGTCACGGGACTCCTAGTTTGGAGACTCTCCCGGGCCTTAGGTGTCAGATGGGGCTGATTGAATCACACATCTATCTCATTAAAATGTATATCGACCACACCTCACATTCTCATGCACGATCGTAAAACCCCCAACACGCACAGCAGGATTCAGTCACTCTGACCCTTGAACACAAACACTAATGGGGAAGTACGGGACATTGAGGGGTATAAGGGCTAGGGCCATCCTTTGTTTCCTCAGTTCACACTTGGTACAGACACTGACGGTTGTACTTCTTGCAAGAATAAAAGCTTTATAAAGACCATTGGTAAGGCTTTGTCTCTTATTCAGTGAAGCAGCTGTTTTGCCATCACAATTTGGCTCATAAAGTCTGTCCCAAGAAGCTCATACATACATTCTCTAACTCTCCTCAGATGTCCAGCAGAACCCCACCTCAGTCCAAGAGGGGAGAGGGGGTCACAGGTCAAGCGAGAAGAGCTTATGTTTTTACAGCCCACACACTCAAACACACACACTTACACTTACACAGACAGCTCTCTACTCCTTACCAAATCAAAAACTCTTTTCTTTTATCACACAGTTTAATTAAAAATAAAAATACACACGCCAAATTTTTGCTTACCTGATCAAACCCCAGCCACGTGATCAGCGTGCTGAGTGGTAACCATAAGACTTTCACCCACAAAACGTAGGATTTAATTCCGATAATTGACAATTTAACCAAACAACAACCTGTCCAAGCAGACTCTCAACTGTATTAATTGAGACGGTATCACAGGGATTTTCAATTTCAGGCAATGTTTAGATTCCCGATTAAATGCACCCTTTGTCCGAACAGCTTCTATCGAAATAGAACGGTAACAACAAAAGGAAGTTTAATTTAATTCTCTCCGTCCATTCGGCCCTTCGTCCGTACGTCACAAAGCCTTATTCACGCAAGAGAACCTTCTATAAATCGCCCATGACAGACCTATATCCGTCGTCAGAGTAGTGATGAGAATGAAATACTATTTCTATTCCCCACAAGTCTCTGGTCGTAATATAGCGGTTTTGCGATATATCTTAATCACCTGTTTTAGTTTCGTCTTCTATGGCAGTCCTCAATCTATAGCTTGAGCGGTATTAAGATCGAAACACAGACATAAAACATTTAGTCAGCTATCGAGCAAACATTCGCATTAACCCTTAAGTTACACGAAGTGGTAACCAACCCTGACGTCATCTGTGCGCAAACACAGACCTGACTAACAAACACATACGATATCGTCAAGGCCTCACACTCATACAATTATTCTGGAATCAAAGACCCTCTTCCTAATTAGTTCTTTAATTTTGGAGAAGCTTTTTAAAGTGTCTCACCACTCCCAGGCAAACTGCTACCAACACAAAGTTAAGCAAAATCTGCTTACCTGGCCAGTAGTTAAGTTAGTTTGTGTTGGTCGCTCAGCAAAGCCTCGTCATGGATCGTCCACCTCAGCTCCTTGCCAGTCCCATCTGGGGTGCCACACAAAATTTTAATGAAATTTTTGTCATTTGAATGAAAAATTAACAGATTTATGGTTGGCTCCCACTGGCATTGTTCAGCTTTTTTCATCATTGGCCCTAAGTCTTTTGTTTCCCAATTCTTTCCTACATATAAAGACACATGTGGAACAGATTCTGGTACACTGAACCACTTCTTTATTCTCAGTTATACTCACTGCTGCTCCTGCTTACCTATTATGATGTTCTTCAAGATAAGTTCAACCTTTTGATTTTCAGTTTCTTTTTGCCATCTTTGTTCTGTTTTTGCATCTCTGTCAGGATCATACATCATAGTACAGTGAAACTCTGACTTTGGCAACTGTGCTTCAGAAATCTGTGCTTCAACAAACTTTCCCCATGTGTCAATTATTTGTCTTACATCATTTTCAATTTGTCCTAGCATTTGGCCTTACATTTGCTTTTGGCTCTGCCATTGTCATTTGAGTTCCTATCCCTTGGAAGTCTATATACACTCCATCAGGAGAACACCAAATTTGAAGTCCTAATTTACATAATGCATCTCTTCCTAATAGATTAACAGGAGTTTGATCTGATACGAGGACAGGTATGGTCACACTTTTGTTTTTAGCTTCTAAGCACACAGGAGCCGTCATAGGAATTAACTGTTTTTGTCCCGAGAATCCTATTGTCTTTGCAAATTTGCCAGACAGAGGAGATGAGAAGCATAATTTGAATTTACACATGTATAAACTGCTCCTGTATCTATTAGCATTGGTGTTGTTTTACCTTCTATTTTAACTTTTAGCATTGGTTCTTGATTGGCAGTGGTTGTTAAAATTGGCATTTGATTCTCCCCCATAGGATTCTCTGGGGACCCCTAATATCCCTGATTTGGACCTCACCAAGGAATGGACCATAACATGGACCCCTAGAGGGGCGTTGCCAACTCTTCCCCCTTCTGTGACTGTTGCCATGGATTATTAGGGCAGTCTCTTCTGTTGTGTCCAAACTGACCACATGTCCAGCATTCTCCCAAAGGATTATTATCAGTCCAGCCTTGACCTCTTCCTCCCCCTTGTGATGGATTGGCTTTCCAACTCACTGCTTGATAGGGTGCATACGTCACAGGTTTGTACCCAATACCATGGGATTCTTTAGTTTGACCACTAGTTTCTATTGTTTCTGTTATTTCCAAAATAATAGACAACTTCCCATAAAAGATGTTTTCGGATGTCAAAGATGTTTTCGGAGGTCCTTTCAGAAATACCATGTTTTTAACATGATCAAAACTCACACCCAATGGCAGGTTTGCATTGATCTCCCTGATCAAAAAAACAATGTCGTCATAATATCCTGACTTTAATCTGTAAAGCACATTTGATATATTTTGGCCACTGTTGATGAAAATATCTATCGCTTTCCCTTCAGCAGGTTGTCCAGCGTTGTGCTTCTCACTAGCTCTTTCTGTCTCTGATGTTTCACCATAGTTGAGAATGAATGTAGCATCTTCCTCATTAAATGTGTACTGTTGTGGATTAAATGCTGCCGTTTTTCTCTTCTTTAAAAATAAGAAAAGATCTCCTCCCAACTCAGAGAAATCCCCCATTATATAGGTAGTTCCTAGACATTCCAAATGTTTTAACTGTGTTTTATGTCCATATATGGACTTAACACTCAGCACTGTGAGGGGTGGTCTTCCAGTCTCCTGCAGACCCCTGCACTCTCTCAGCTGAATATCATCATACAGATACAAATAATAGTGTATAATCATACAGTTGAATTATAATAAAATACTTATTATTCATGCAATATTAATGCAATAAACACTTCAACATTTCCCCCCTTTGAGGCTTATGAAGCCTCACTTTCACTATTCTTTACCCAGAGTGTAGCTTCAAAATCCAGCCTCCTCAGTTATGCTACACAGCAACCAAATCAAGTCACTTTAGTTTCATTTCCAATGACCAGATTATTGCAACCACAATGGAGAGGAGAAGTAGAACATCTCTTTTCAGATTTTTTTATTTTTTTTTTCAGTTTTTTCTTTTTTTCAAAAAGAGTAAAAGATTCAACTCTCAAAAGATTCTAATCCTTTCCTTCAAAATTAAACATTGTTATAAGCATGTGGGTGCATTTTGTTCAGCCTTGCCTGTGGTTGTCACAGTTATGTAGAATACATCAAAAAACAATCATGCTATATATATTTAAAACTCTCTTGCGCTGTAGACATCCTCTTCAACCCAGATACTTTGCGCACCGTGAGGGTCACCCTTTGGGGAGCGGTTAGGCTAGCACATACACCCAGGGTCTGGCTCATCTTTATTCATCTTCTTCGTCCTCATTGGAGGTACTCGAATCAATATCCAATGCTCTCATAACCCAGCTCGGTTTCCTATACAATTCCTGGTAATACATACTTTGGTTGCCCTCCAGAATTACTTTACCATTATCATGACATACTCATCTTTCCTTCTTTGTTGACTTTTCATTTGAATGAATGATTGGCTTTCCACCTCATTGGACCTTGCTGTTGAGCATACACATTAACAGTTGGTGCAGGCATTTGGTTTGCATTTGAAGAGGCTGCTACAGGCTGGGGCATTTGCACAGATTGTGGCGGAGCATTCACAGGAGCCATTACAGACATTTTGTTTTGAATGTAGCTTGGATCTTTTCTTATTACTGCTTGTCAGCTGTTCAAGCTGCAATTGAGTCAATTCTTTGTAATTCTTTTTCTTGAGTTTTTTGTCTCTTTTGATTCTTTCTGTAATGTTCTACAGCATGAGACACATGGTCGCAGAACTCTTTGTGTGATTTGGAGTTTAGACCAACTACATCTTTTATCTTGCTTTTCACCTCTTGTGGCATTGTTTCTACCACAGCATTCCTGAACAGTGTTGACATTAATGGGTCATTTTCAGGATTCCCTTCAGTCTCCTGCTTCCATCTTTTAATTGTCTTTGTACATATATGACTGGGTTATCTTTATCCTCCAGTTGTTCTCCTTTTTTAACGCTTTAGGATCAAATTAGTTGGAAATTCATCCCTCAGAGCTTGCCATATTGCTGGACGATATGCATCCAGAACCGTCCCATCCATGTAATTAGGAGTCAACAGCTCTGTCTAAATCAGACGCTTCAAGAATTTCCCCCATTTTTGGGCCTCCTATGATTCTTGCTAGAAGAGCTTTAATGTCCCCAACAGATAATATTTTGCCCATTGTCTCTTCCTCAAATGCTTTAATCCACTTTCCAGCCCCATCTTGGATTTCCAGCAGACGAGCGACTAACCCCTCGAGGTCCTGTGTGGCCCAGGGCACATATTGCCCCCTGTGTGGCCCAGGGCACATATTGCCCCTGTGCACCCTTGATTAAAATAGGAAGCTGTTTTACTCTAGATCTAAGCCTCCCCTTTTCTCTTCCCTGTGACCAACTTCCTTCATCAGATGACTCCTCTTCACTTTCCTCATGCAAATTTTCCAAAAGCTTAGTTCTACTTTTCACCAATTTGTCTTTTACAAATTTTTGTTTCTTTAATTCTTTTATCTAGTTCTTCTTCTATTTTCTGTCTTTGTCTTTCAATTGTTCTAGCTTCTGCTCTTCCTACTTGTGTCCTTTCATACTGTGTTTTCATTACCTCTAATGCTCTCCGTGCCTGTTCATAACACAATCTAAAGGCAAACTTTTCTCAGATTGTTTATGTCTCCCTATTTTTTTGCTTTACCTCTGCCCCTGTTTGTTTTTCATCTTCTAACTCCAGTTGCCCTTCCAATTGCATTTCTCCTGTCATTTCCAATAGTCCCTTAAGCATTGGGAACTGACCTTCTGAAGGTGCATTTGTCATTAGTTTTGAAAACATCTCTTCTTTTTTCAATGTTTCTTTTTCTGTCTCTTTCAATTCTTTTCTTGCTTGTTTTATATTCTTTAATATTTCTTCTCCTTTTTTAAACAATGCCAGTATTGCCTGTTCTTTTTCTCTTTTAGCTTCTCTTTGTTGTTTCTTTAAACTTTTACTCTTCATTTTGTGTTTTTTTATCAAAGTTTCCATTTCTTCACACAATGATACATCAAATGTCCCTTCTTTTGGCCATTTTGTCATCATCCGTTCAGTTCTTTTTGCCATTTGTTTGACATTTTTCCTACTTCACTACATAATGGGTACTTTTTCCCTAATGATTCAACTGGGGTAATCATTTCTCTTTTATCCATTTCTTTTATTTTTTAATGACACTATTTCTTATATCTTTTCAAATATTACTTTGCAAGAAAGATCTCTTTATTTATTATCTATTTATTCCTCTTATTTTATTTCTTTTGTATTAAATTCTTATCTTAACAAACTAACAGATTTATTTTCACTTTATTATTTGTTTTATTTTATATGAATAAAGTCAATAATTATTTTACCATCAGACATAAATTAGTCCTATGCTTTATTTTAGTCTAATTTACAAGGCTGTTTCTTGAACAAATTTCTCTCTCTCTCAAACATTCACCACTTTCATAAAAATCTTTTATTTTCTTTCACACATGTCTCTTTGGGCTCATAAAGTCTGTCCCAAAGAGCTCATTCATGCATTCTCTTCATGCGTGTGTTAAAGAAAATGTAATCATTTATGTTTGAGTTCACACAGAAGTCAACATCTGTCTCTGCCACACAAAAACACCTTCTTAACAGGGGTCACGGGACTCCTAGTTTGGAGACTCTCCCGGGCCTTAGGTGTCAGATGGGGCTGATTGAATCACACATCTATCTCATTAAAATGTATATCGACCACACCTCACATTCTCATGCACGATCGTAAAACCCCAACACGCACAGCAGGATTCAGTCACTCTGACCCTTGAACACAAACACTAATGGGGAAGTACGGGACATTGAGGGGTATAAGGGCTAGGGCCATCCTTTGTTTCCTCAGTTCACACTTGGTACAGACACTGACGGTTGTACTTCTTGCAAGAATAAAAGCTTTATAAAGACCATTGGTAAGGCTTTGTCTCTTATTCAGTGAAGCAGCTGTTTTGCCATCACAATTTGGCTCATAAAGTCTGTCCCAAGAAGCTCATACATACATTCTCTAACTCTCCTCAGATGTCCAGCAGAACCCCACCTCAGTCCAAGAGGGAGAGGGGTCACAGGTCAAGCGAGAAGAGCTTATGTTTTTACAGCCCACACACTCAAACACACACACTTACACTTACACAGACAGCTCTCTACTCCTTACCAAATCAAAAACTCTTTTCTTTTATCACACAGTTTAATTAAAAATAAAAATACACACGCCAAATTTTTGCTTACCTGATCAAACCCCAGCCACGTGATCAGCGTGCTGAGTGGTAACCATAAGACTTTCACCCACAAAACGTAGGATTTAATTCCGATAATTGACAATTTAACCAAACAACAACCTGTCCAAGCAGACTCTCAACTGTATTAATTGAGACGGTATCACAGGGATTTTCAATTTCAGGCAATGTTTAGATTCCCGATTAAATGCACCCTTTGTCCGAACAGCTTCTATCGAAATAGAACGGTAACAACAAAAGGAAGTTTAATTTAATTCTCTCCGTCCATTCGGCCCTTCGTCCGTACGTCACAAAGCCTTATTCACGCAAGAGAAACCTTCTATAAATCGCCCATGACAGACCTATATCCGTCGTCAGAGTAGTGATGAGAATGAAATACTATTTCTATTCCCCACAAGTCTCTGGTCGTAATATAGCGGTTTTGCGATATATCTTAATCACCTGTTTTAGTTTCGTCTTCTATGGCAGTCCTCAATCTATAGCTTGAGCGGTATTAAGATCGAAACACAGACATAAAACATTTAGTCAGCTATCGAGCAAACATTCGCATTAACCCTTAAGTTACACAAAGTGGTAACCAACCCTGACGTCATCTGTGCGCAAACACAGACCTGACTAACAAACACATACGATATCGTCAAGGCCTCACACTCATACAATTATTCTGGAATCAAAGACCCTCTTCCTAATTAGTTCTTTAATTTTGGAGAAGCTTTTTAAAGTGTCTCACCACTCCCAGGCAAACTGCTACCAACACAAAGTTAAGCAAAATCTGCTTACCTGGCCAGTAGTTAAGTTAGTTTGTGTTGGTCGCTCAGCAAAGCCTCGTCATGGATCGTCCACCTCAGCTCCTTGCCAGTCCCATCTGGGGTGCCACACAAAATTTTAATGAAATTTTTGTCATTTGAATGAAAAATTAACAGATTTATGGTTGGCTCCCACTGGCATTGTTCAGCTTTTTTTCATCATTGGCCCTAAGTCTTTTGTTTCCCAATTCTTTCCTACATATAAAGACACATGTGGAACAGATTCTGGTACACTGAACCACTTCTTTATTCTCAGTTATACTCACTGCTGCTCCCTGCTTACCTATTATGATGTTCTTCAAGATAAGTTCAACCTTTTGATTTTCAGTTTCTTTTGCCATCTTTGTTCTGTTTTTGCATCTCTGTCAGGATCATACATCATAGTACAGTGAAACTCTGACTTTGGCAACTGTGCTTCAGAAATCTGTGCTTCAACAAACTTTCCCCATGTGTCAATTATTTGTCTTACATCATTTTCAATTTGTCCTAGCCAATATACATTTGCTTTTGGCTCTGCCATTGTCATTTGAGTTCCTATCCCTTGGAAGTCTATATACACTCCATCAGGAGAACACCAAATTTGAAGTCCTAATTTACATAATGCATCTCTTCCTAATAGATTAACAGGAGTTTGATCTGATACGAGGACAGGTATGGTCACACTTTTGTTTTTAGCTTCTAAGCACACAGGAGCCGTCATAGGAATTAACTGTTTTTGTCCCGAGAATCCTATTGTCTTTGCAAATTTGCCAGACAGAGGAGATGAGAAGCATAATTTGAATTTACACATGTATAAACTGCTCCTGTATCTATTAGCATTGGTGTTGTTTTACCTTCTATTTTAACTTTTAGCATTGGTTCTTGATTGGCAGTGGTTGTTAAAATTGGCATTTGATTCTCCCCCATAGGATTCTCTGGGGACCCCTAATATCCCTGATTTGGACCTCACCAAGGAATGGACCATAACATGGACCCCTAGAGGGGCGTTGCCAACTCTTCCCCCTTCTGTGACTGTTGCCATGGATTATTAGGGCAGTCTCTTCTGTTGTGTCCAAACTGACCACATGTCCAGCATTCTTCCAAAGGATTATTATCAGTCCAGCCTTGACCTCTTCCTCCCCCTTGTGATGGATTGGCTTTCCAACTCACTGCTTGATAGGGTGCATACGTCACAGGTTTGTACCCAATACCATGGGATTCTTTAGTTTGACCACTAGTTTCTATTGTTTCTGTTATTTCCAAAATAATAGACAACTTCCCATAAAAGATGTTTTCGGATGTCAAAGATGTTGTCGGAGGTCCTTTCAGAAATACCATGTTTTTAACATGATCAAAACTCACACCCAATGGCAGGTTTGCATTGATCTCCTGATCAAAAAAACAATGTCGTCATAATATCCTGACTTTAATCTGTAAAGCACATTTGATATATTTTGGCCACTGTTGATGAAAATATCTATCTCTTTCCCTTCAGCAGGTTGTCCAGCGATGTGCTTCTCACTAGCTTCAACATTTCCCCCCTTTGAGGCTTATCAAGCCTCACTTTCACTATTCTTTACCCAGAGTGTAGCTTCAAAATACAGCCTCCTCAGTTATGCTACACAGCAACCAAATCAAGTCACTTTAGTTTCATTTCCAATGACCAGATTATTGCAACCACACTCCAGAGGAGAAGTAGAACATCTCTTTTCAGATTTTTTTATTTTTCTTTCAGTTTTTCTTTTTTTCCAAAAAGAGTAAAAGATTCAACTCTCAAAAGATTCTAATCCTTTCCTTCAAAATTAAACATTGTTATAAGCATGTGGGTGCATTTTGTTCAGCCTTGCCTGTGGTTGTCACAGTTATGTAGAATACATCAAAAAACAATCATGCTATATATATTTAAAACTCTCTTGCGCTGTAGACATCCTCTTCAACCCAGATACTTTGCGCACCGTGAGGGTCACCCTTTTGGGGCGCGGTTAGGCTAGCACATACACCCAGGGTCTGGCTCATCTTTATTCATCTTCTTCGTCCTCATTGGAGGTACTCAATCCAATGCTCTCATAATCCAGCTCGGTTTCCTATACAATTCCTGGTAATACATACTTTGGTTGCCCTCCAGAATTACTTTACCATTATCATGGCATACACATCTTTCCTTCTTTGTTGACTTTCTTTGCTTTGCTCAGCTCCTGAGCTTTCAACATATTGCACCCTTTCATCTTGCGCTCTTGTTTCACTCCTGGGAACTCTTGCAGTGATTCTGATGATACCAGGTGGTGCTTCCTTCCACTTGGACAGCTGTCACCACTTTGTACGGTCCCTCTCTCCTAGGCTCATTTCACTTTCTCTTGAACACCCTCAGATACACCTGACCACCTGGAACAACTGGACAAGGTGTCTCCGTCTCCTCACTGGGCTGCTTTCTTATTTCCTGCAAATATGTATTGCAGTTAGTTTTTTCATATACGATCTCAACTCCAGTTGCAACTGTTCCAAAGGAGGTCCTTTGTGCGGTCCTCTACAATATGGCACAGGCATGGGTCGACCCGTAAGCATTTCATGCGGTGTTAGATGCGTACTTCTGTTAGTTTGCATGCGATAACTCAAGTGGTAAGGCATCAATCCAGTTAAGTTTAGAACTTTCACATAACTTGTTAAGTTTGAAAATTGTCTATCATTGCATATAAATATGGAGACCAATATCCTTGATCTTTTATTTTCTTTATCACCTCCCCCCTTGCACAATGGTCAAAACCCATGTGCATCCAAAATGAGGATGTTTAAAAGAGCTGTTGATGCAACAATCTGTCCATCATGTGAACGCCAAAGACCTTTTTCATCTTGTGTGGCCCCCCTTTGATTCCACATTGAATGTTCATACGGGCCAGCTTGCTGCTATGACATTAATTGCTCTCAAATCATGCACAAGACGCCATTTAGATTTGTTCGCTTTAATTACAGGAAGAATTGGAGTGTTACAATAGCTATTTGTTTCTATCAATACTCCTGCTTTTAGAAGACCTTCAATAGTATTCTTAATGCCTGCTTCAGCTTCAGGCTTTAAAGGATACTGAGATTTTCTAGGCAAACATGCACCTGGTTTTAGCTGGATAATTATAGGGCTAGCTGACTTTACCAATCCTACATCTGTATCATGTTGAGACCATAATTCAGTAGGCACTTGTTGCTCTGCTTCATTAAAAGTTCAACATCAATAGTCTCCATTGTTTTAGGTGCTATGTCATCTGTTTTTGTATTTTTCATCAATGACTATTTCCTGAGGAGTCCCTATCACTTGTGTTGCACACAAAATTTTAATGAAATTTTTGTCATTTGAATGAAAAATTAACGGATTTATGGTTGGCTCCCACTGGCATTGTTCAGCTTTTTTTCATCATTGGCCCCAAGTCTTTTGTTTCCCAATTCTTTCCTACATATAAAGACACATGTGGAACAGATTCTGGTACACTGAACCACTTCTTTATTCTCAGTTATACTCACTGCTGCTCCTGCTTACCTATTATGATGTTCTTCAAGATAAGTTCAACCTTTTGATTTTCAGTTTCTTTTGCCATCTTTGTTCTGTTTTTGCATCTCTGTCAGGATCATACATCATAGTACAGTGAAACTCTGACTTTGGCAACTGTGCTTCAGAAATCTGTGCTTCAACAAACTTTCCTCATGTGTCAATTATTTTGTCTTACATCATTTTCAATTTGTCCTAGCCAATATACATTTGCTTTTGGCTCTGCCATTGTCATTTGAGTTCCTATCCCTTGGAAGTCTATGTACACTCCATCAGGAGAACACCAAATTTGAAGTCCTAATTTACATAATGCATCTCTTCCTAATAGATTAACAGGAGTTTGATCTGATACGAGGACAGGTATGGTCACACTTTTGTTTTTAGCTTCTAAGCACACAGGAGCCGTCATAGGAATTAACTGTTTTTGTCCCGAGAATCCTATTGTCTTTGCAAATTTGCCAGACAGAGGGAGATGAGAAGCATAATTTGAATTTACACATGTATAAACTGCTCGTGTATCTATTAGCATTGGTGTTGTTTTACCTTCTATTTTAACTTTTAGCATTGGTTCTTGATTGGCAGTGGTTGTTAAAATTGGCATTTGATTCTCCCCCATAGGATTCTCTGGGGACCCCTAATATCCCTGATTTGGACCTCACCAAGGAATGGACCATAACATGGACCCCTAGAGGGGGCGTTGCCAACTCTTCCCCCTTCTGTGACTGTTGCCATGGATTATTAGGGCAGTCTCTTCTGTTGTGTCCAAACTGACCACATGTCCAGCATTCTTCCAAAGGATTATTATCAGTCCAGCCTTGACCTCTTCCTCCCCCTTGTGATGGATTGGCTTTCCAACTCACTGCTTGATAGGGTGCATACGTCACAGGTTTGTACCCAATACCATGGGATTCTTTAGTTTGACCACTAGTTTCTATTGTTTCTGTTATTTCCAAAATAATAGACAACTTCCCATAAAAGATGTTTTCGGATGTCAAAGATGTTGTCGGAGGTCCTTTCAGAAATACCATGTTTTTAACATGATCAAAACTCACACCCAATGGCAGGTTTGCATTGATCTCCTGATCAAAAAAACAATGTCGTCATAATATCCTGACTTTAATCTGTAAAGCACATTTGATATATTTTGGCCACTGTTGATGAAAATATCTATCGCTTTCCCTTCAGCAGGTTGTCCAGCGATGTGCTTCTCACTAGCTTCAACATTTCCCCCTTTGAGGCTTATCAGCCTCACTTTCACTATTCTTTACCCAGAGTGTAGCTTCAAAATATAGCCTCCTCAGTTATGCTACACAGCAACCAAATCAAGTCACTTTAGTTTCATTTCCAATGACCAGATTATTGCAACCACACTCCAGAGGAGAAGTAGAACATCTCTTTTCAGATTTTTTTTTTTTTTTTTCAGTTTTTCTTTTTTTCCAAAAAGAGTAAAAGATTCAACTCTCAAAAGATTCTAATCCTTTCCTTCAAAATTAAACATTGTTATAAGCATGTGGGTGCATTTTGTTCAGCCTTGCCTGTGGTTGTCACAGTTATGTAGAATACATCAAAAACAATCATGCTATATATATTTAAAACTCTCTTGCGCTGTAGACATCCTCTTCAACCCAGATACTTTGCGCACCGTCAGAGGGGTCACCCTTTGGGGAGCGGTTAGGCTAGCACATACACCCAGGGTCTGGCTCATCTTTATTCATCTTCTTCGTCCTCATTGGAGGTACTCGAATCCAATGCTCTCATAATCCAGCTCGGTTTCCTATACAATTCCTGGTAATACATACTTTGGTTGCCCTCCAGAATTACTTTACCATTATCATGGCATACACATCTTTCCTTCTTTGTTGACTTTCTTTGCTTTGCTCAGCTCCTGAGCTTTCAACATATTGCACCCTTTCATCTTGCGCTCTTGTTTCACTCCTGGGAACTCTTGCAGTGATTCTGATGATACCAGGTGGTGCTTCCTTCCACTTGGACAGCTGTCACCACTTTGTACGGTCCCTCTCTCCTAGGCTCATTTCACTTTCTCTTGAACACCCTCAGATACACCTGACCACCTGGAACAACTGGACAAGGTGTCTCCGTCTCCTCACTGGGCTGCTTTCTTATTTCCTGCAAATATGTATTGCAGTTAGTTTTTTCATATACGATCTCAACTCCAGTTGCAACTGTTCCAAAGGAGGTCCTTTGTGCGGTCCTCTACAATATGGCACAGGCATGGGTCGACCCGTAAGCATTTCATGCGGGTGTTAGATGATGCGATACTTCTGTTAGTTTGCATGCGATAACTCAAGTGGTAAGGCATCAATCCAGTTAAGTTTAGAACTTTCACATAACTTGTTAAGTTTGAAAATTGTCTATCATTGCATATAAATATGGAGACCAATATCCTTGATCTTTTATTTTCTTTATCACCTCCCCCCTTGCACAATGGTCAAAACCCATGTGCATCCAAAATGAGGATGTTTAAAAGAGCTGTTGATGCAACAATCTGTCCATCATGTGAACGCCAAAGACCTTTTTCATCTTGTGTGGCCCCCCTTTGATTCCACATTGAATGTTCATACGGGCCAGCTTGCTGCTATGACATTAATTGCTCTCAAATCATGCACAAGACGCCATTTAGATTTGTTCGCTTTAATTACAGGAAGAATTGGAGTGTTACAATAGCTATTTGTTTCTATCAATACTCCTGCTTTTAGAAGACCTTCAATAGTATTCTTAATGCCTGCTTCAGCTTCAGGCTTTAAAGGATACTGAGATTTTCTAGGCAAACATGCACCTGGTTTTAGCTGGATAATTATAGGGCTAGCTGACTTTACCAATCCTACATCTGTATCATGTTGAGACCATAATTCAGTAGGCACTTGTTGCTCTGCTTCATTAAAAAGTTCAACATCAATAGTCTCCATTGTTTTAGGTGCTATGTCATCTGTTTTTGTATTTTTTCATCAATGACTATTTCCTGAGGAGTCCCTATCACTTGTGTTGCACACAAAATTTTAATGAAATTTTTGTCATTTGAATGAAAAATTAACAGATTTATGGTTGGCTCCCACTGGCATTGTTCAGCTTTTTTTCATCATTGGCCCTAAGTCTTTTGTTTCCCAATTCTTTCCTACATATAAAGACACATGTGGAACAGATTCTGGTACACTGAACCACTTCTTTATTCTCAGTTATACTCACTGCTGCTCCCTGCTTACCTATTATGATGTTCTTCAAGATAAGTTCAACCTTTTGATTTTCAGTTTCTTTTTGCCATCTTTGTTCTGTTTTTGCATCTCTGTCAGGATCATACATCATAGTACAGTGAAACTCTGACTTTGTCAACTGTGCTTCAGAAATCTGTGCTTCAACAAACTTTCCCCATGTGTCAATTATTTGTCTTACATCATTTTCAATTTGTCCTAGCATTTGGCCTTACATTTGCTTTTGGCTCTGCCATTGTCATTTGAGTTCCTATCCCTTGGAAGTCTATATACACTCCATCAGGAGAACACCAAATTTGAAGTCCTAATTTACATAATGCATCTCTTCCTAATAGATTAACAGGAGTTTGATCTGATACGAGGACAGGTATGGTCACACTTTTGTTTTTAGCTTCTAAGCACACAGGAGCCGTCATAGGAATTAACTGTTTTTGTCCCGAGAATCCTATTGTCTTTGCAAATTTGCCAGACAGAGGGAGATGAGAAGCATAATTTGAATTTACACATGTATAAACTGCTCGTGTATCTATTAGCATTGGTGTTGTTTTTACCTTCTATTTTAACTTTTAGCATTGGTTCTTGATTGGCAGTGGTTGTTAAAATTGGCATTTGATTCTCCCCCATAGGATTCTCTGGGGACCCCTAATATCCCTGATTTGGACCTCACCAAGGAATGGACCATAACATGGACCCCTAGAGGGGCGTTGCCAACTCTTCCCCCTTCTGTGACTGTTGCCATGGATTATTTAGGGCAGTCTCTTCTGTTGTGTCCAAACTGACCACATGTCCAGCATTCTCCCAAAGGATTATTATCAGTCCAGCCTTGACCTCTTCCTCCCCCTTGTGATGGATTGGCTTTCCAACTCACTGCTTGATAGGGTGCATACGTCACAGGTTTGTACCCAATACCATGGGATTCTTTAGTTTGACCACTAGTTTCTATTGTTTCTGTTATTTCCAAAATAATAGACAACTTCCCATAAAAGATGTTTTCGGATGTCAAAGATGTTTTCGGAGGTCCTTTCAGAAATACCATGTTTTTAACATGATCAAAACTCACACCCAATGGCAGGTTTGCATTGATCTCCCTGATCAAAAAAACAATGTCGTCATAATATCCTGACTTTAATCTGTAAAGCACATTTGATATATTTTGGCCACTGTTGATGAAAATATCTATCGCTTTCCCTTCAGCAGGTTGTCCAGCGTTGTGCTTCTCACTAGCTCTTTCTGTCTCTGATGTTTCACCATAGTTGAGAATGAATGTAGCATCTTCCTCATTAAATGTGTACTGTTGTGGATTAAATGCTGCCGTTTTTCTCTTCTTTAAAAATAAGAAAAGATCTCCTCCCAACTCAGAGAAATCCCCATTATATAGGTAGTTCCTAGACATTCCAAATGTTTTAACTGTGTTTTATGTCCATATATGGACTTAACACTCAGCACTGTGAGGGGTGGTCTTCAGTCTCCTGCAGACCCCTGCACTCTCTCAGCTGAATATCATCATACAGATACAAATAATAGTGTATAATCATACAGTTGAATTATAATAAAATACTTATTATTCATGCAATATTAATGCAATAAACACTTCAACATTTCCCCCCTTTGAGGCTTATGAAGCCTCACTTTCACTATTCTTTACCCAGAGTGTAGCTTCAAAATCCAGCCTCCTCAGTTATGCTACACAGCAACCAAATCAAGTCACTTTAGTTTCATTTCCAATGACCAGATTATTGCAACCACACTCCAGAGGAGAAGTAGAACATCTCTTTTCAGATTTTTTTTTTATTTTTCTTTCAGTTTTTTCTTTTTCCAAAAGAGTAAAAGATTCAACTCTCAAAAGATTCTAATCCTTTCCTTCAAAATTAAACATTGTTATAAGCATGTGGGTGCATTTTGTTCAGCCTTGCCTGTGGTTGTCACAGTTATGTAGAATACATCAAAAAACAATCATGCTATATATATTTAAAACTCTCTTGCGCTGTAGACATCCTCTTCAACCCAGATACTTTGCGCACCGTGAGGGGTCACCCTTTGGGGAAGCGGTTAGGCTAGCACATACACCCAGGGTCTGGCTCATCTTTATTCATCTTCTTCGTCCTCATTGGAGGTACTCGAATCAATATCCAATGCTCTCATAACCCAGCTCGGTTTCCTATACAATTCCTGGTAATACATACTTTGGTTGCCCTCCAGAATTACTTTACCATTATCATGACATACTCATCTTTCCTTCTTTGTTGACTTTTCATTTGAATGAATGATTGGCTTTCCACCTCATTGGACCTTGCTGTTGAGCATACACATTAACAGTTGGTGCAGGCATTTGGTTTGCATTTGAAGAGGCTGCTACAGGCTGGGGCATTTGCACAGATTGTGGCGGAGCATTCACAGGAGCCATTACAGACATTTTGTTTTGAATGTAGCTTGGATCTTTTCTTATTACTGCTTGTCAGCTGTTCAAGCTGCAATTGAGTCAATTCTTTGTAATTCTTTTTCTTGAGTTTTTGTCTCTTTTTGATTCTTTCTGTAATGTTCTACAGCATGAGACACATGGTCGCAGAACTCTTTGTGTGATTTGGAGTTTAGACCAACTACATCTTTTATCTTGCTTTTCACCTCTTGTGGCATTGCTTCTACCACAGCATTCCGAACACTGTTGACATTAATGGGTCATTTTCAGGATTCCCTTCAGTCTCCTGCTTCCATCTTTTTAATTGTCTTTGTACATATATGACTGGGTTATCTTTATCCTCCAGTTGTTCTCCTTTTAACGCTTTAGGATCAAATTAGTTGGAAATTCATCCCTCAGAGCTTGCCATATTGCTGGACGATATGCATCCAGAACCGTCCCATCCATGTAATAGGAGTCAACAGCTCTGTCTAAATCAGACGCTTCAAGAATTTCCCCCATTTTTGGGCCTCCTATGATTCTTGCTAGAAGAGCTTTAATGTCCCCAACAGATAATATTTTTGCCCATTGTCTCTTCCTCAAATGCTTTAATCCACTTTCCAGCCCCATCTTGGATTTCCAGCAGACGAGCGACTAACCCCTCGAGGTCCTGTGTGGCCCAGGGCACATATTGCCCCCTGTGTGGCCCAGGGCACATATTGCCCCTGTGCACCCTTGATTAAAATAGGAAGCTGTTTTACTCTAGATCTAAGCCTCCCCTTTTCTCTTCCCTGTGACCAACTTCCTTCATCAGATGACTCCTCTTCACTTTCCTCATGCAAATTTTCCAAAAGCTTAGTTCTACTTTTCACCAATTTGTCTTTTACAAATTTTTGTTTCTTTAATTCTTTTATCTAGTTCTTCTTCTATTTTCTGTCTTTGTCTTTCAATTGTTCTAGCTTCTGCTCTTCCTACTTGTGTCCTTTCATACTGTGTTTTCATTACCTCTAATGCTCTCCGTGCCTGTTCATAACACAATCTAAAGGCAAACTTTTCTCAGATTGTTTATGTCTCCCTATTTTTTGCTTTACCTCTGCCCCCTGTTTGTTTTCATCTTCTAACTCCAGTTGCCCTTCCAATTGCATTTCTCCTGTCATTTCCAATAGTCCCTTAAGCATTGGGAACTGACCTTCTGAAGGTGCATTTGTCATTAGTTTTGAAAACATCTCTTCTTTTTTCAATGTTTCTTTTTCTGTCTCTTTCAATTCTTTTCTTGCTTGTTTTATATTCTTTAATATTTCTTCTCTTTTTTTTAAACAATGCCAGTATTGCCTGTTCTTTTTCTCTTTTAGCTTCTCTTTGTTGTTTCTTTAAACTTTTACTCTTCATTTTGTGTTTTTTTATCAAAGTTTCCATTTCTTCACACAATGATACATCAAATGTCCCTTCTTTTGGCCATTTTGTCATCATCCGTTCAGTTCTTTTTTGCCATTTGTTTGACATTTTTCCTACTTCACTACATAATGGGTACTTTTTCCTAATGATTCAACTGGGGTAATCATTTCTCTTTTTTATCCATTTCTTTTATTTTTAATGACACTATTTCTTATATCTTTTCAAATATTACTTTGCAAGAAAGATCTCTTTATTTATTATCTATTTATTCCTCTTATTTTATTTCTTTTTGTATTAAATTCTTATCTTAACAAACTAACAGATTTATTTTCACTTTATTATTTGTTTTATTTTATATGAATAAAGTCAATAATTATTTTACCATCAGACATAAATTAGTCCTATGCTTTATTTTAGTCTAATTTACAAGGCTGTTTCTTGAACAAATTTCTCTCTCTCTCTCAAACATTCACCACTTTCATAAAAATCTTTTATTTTCTTTCACACATGTCTCTTTGGGCTCATAAAGTCTGTCCCAAAAGAGCTCATTCATGCATTCTCTTCATGCGTGTGTTAAAGAAAAAATGTAATCATTTATGTTTGAGTTCACACAGAAGTCAACATCTGTCTCTGCCACACAAAAACACCTTCTTAACAGGGGTCACGGGACTCCTAGTTTGGAGACTCTCCGGGCCTTAGGTGTCAGATGGGGCTGATTGAATCACACATCTATCTCATTAAAATGTATATCGACCACACCTCACATTCTCATGCACGATCGTAAAACCCCCAACACGCACAGCAGGATTCAGTCACTCTGACCCTTGAACACAAACACTAATGGGAAGTACGGGACATTGAGGGTATAAGGGCTAGGGCCATCCTTTGTTTCCTCAGTTCACACTTGGTACAGACACTGACGGTTGTACTTCTTGCAAGAATAAAAGCTTTATAAAGACCATTGGTAAGGCTTTGTCTCTTATTCAGTGAAGCAGCTGTTTTGCCATCACAATTTGGCTCATAAAGTCTGTCCCAAGAAGCTCATACATACATTCTCTAACTCTCCTCAGATGTCCAGCAGAACCCCACCTCAGTCCAAGAGGAGAGGGGTCACAGGTCAGCGAGAAGAGCTTATGTTTTTACAGCCCACACACTCAAACACACACACTTACACTTACACAGACAGCTCTCTACTCCTTACCAAATCAAAAACTCTTTTCTTTTATCACACAGTTTAATTAAAAAATAAAAATACACACGCCAAATTTTTTGCTTACCTGATCAAACCCCAGCCACGTGATCAGCGTGCTGAGTGGTAACCATAAGACTTTCACCCACAAAACGTAGGATTTAATTCCGATAATTGACAATTTAACCAAACAACAACCTGTCCAAGCAGACTCTCAACTGTATTAATTGAGACGGTATCACAGGATTTTTTGCAATTTCAGGCAATGTTTAGATTCCCGATTAAATGCACCCTTTGTCCGAACAGCTTCTATCGAAATAGAGCGGTAACAACAAAAGGAAGTTTAATTTAATTCTCTCCGTCCATTCGACCCGCCGTCCGTACGTCACAAAGCCTTATTCACGCAAGAGACCTTCTATAAATCGCCCGCCCGACAGACCTATATCCGTCGTCAGAGTAGTGATGAGAATGAAATACTATTTCTATTCCCCACAAGTCTCTGAGTAAGTAATATAAGCGGTTTTTCGCGATATATCTTAATCACCTGTTTTAGTTT